>JAGFPH010003636.1:0-10552 GCA_018207615.1 Philaenus spumarius | reverse complement strand
GTAGAATGCTTTTTTAAAAATGAAAATCGAACGACGCATTCAAAAGTCATCGTTGTTTAAAAATTCACAAATTTTCGTTTTTTGGTATTTTAAAAAAATTCACAAATTTTCGTTTTTTGGTATTTTAACAAAAAAACTCATTTTAAGCGTTTAAAATTCAAACTAAGCGGGAAGTTCTAGGGTTGGCCTGCACGGTCAACCAATTTCCAGATTTTTTATAAAGAGACGTCTCATAATTTTTTTTTATTAATTAATTTTTACCTAGTATTAAGTTTGGCCATAGATATAAAATTATTATCAAATCCATGGTGAATGTATTCAATTTTGTAAATTTGTAAACACTACTAGTTCGTAATTTTGTATTTTTTTTTATTGTAAACAGGGAGGGTTTTTCAAATTTTATTTTGGGGAGTGTTTTTCCTTTTGAACATAATTAATTAATATATATATTGTAAATATTTTCTTTGAAAATCAATTGTACTTAAGGGCATGTCAATTTAAGATTTTTATTATTTAAGGGCGTATAATCTTTTTGTATTTTAATTTAAAATAATATTTTAATAAACAAATTGTTTATTAAGTGAATTGTATTTGTTTGGCATTTCCTGTGAATAGCTAATTCAGGTGTTTCTTGAAAAACTTTCCAAAATAAGGTAAGGCTACAGATTATTATACTTAGAAGGATTTATCATCTTTGTTCTTCCTTATGTATGTACCACCCCATTTTTGACTCAGTACGCTTTCCATTTTGTTTGTTCCCTTTGAGGATGGTACAACAACTAGCTAATGGTCATCTAGGTTATTTACTGTTGTATCATATGGAAGTAGCATATTTTAGGTTAGTTAAGAACATAGGTATAGATCTCGTCAATGTCGGCGATAATGTGTGGCAATGTTAACATAAGGCTAAGCTGTGTTGGGTTCTTATGGGACCACATCTGAGATGCGTTGCTGAATTGAACGGTATCTCTTCCGTTCTCGTTAAGTTCTCGTAGTGTCGTCGTCGTGGATGTTAGGTTGGGTAAATTTAGGTAAGTATAAGTTAGGTAAGAATAAGTTAGGTTCTCAGGTTAGGTTAGGTTATGTTCTCAGGTAGTTAGGTTAGATTAATTTTGGCTCTCTGGTATATTTTTGTTGTATTCGTTCGGCTAGGATCGGACAAGTCCGGACTACAACTTATGCCCCCTAAAAGATCCAAATCAGCTGTTTCTTAGGTTACCGTTTAGGTTAATACAACTTAGACCCCTCACCACCACGAACTCTTGTTGGTTAGGCTAAGGTAGGGGCGATCGGGGCTGGGGCGGAATGAAGTCACGACGAAAGCTGTTTCTTAGGTTAGTCACTCCTCCACCGTTTAGGTTAACCGAGCCCCAAGGATTCCACACCGTCCGCTAGGATAACAAATTTCATTCGTTTAAGTTAGAGTTAAGTTTAAGTGCATTAAGCGATACTACACAAATAAACGAAATGTCAACGAAACGTACAGTAAATAACTCGCTGGCAATGGATAACGTAGGAAAGGCATTTGTTACAGTAGTTATCGATGTGTGCAAACAGGGATCATCGACTAAATACTTACTGTATAGTACAGCAGTAAAAGTCAATGCAAGCGGTAGCGATCTGATATCTATAAAACTCGAAAGAAACACCGAATCAAATCGTGTTATCAGTGGAGAAGTACATTTTAAAAATAATTTAAAAAACATCATATCCGATGATACTTCTTTAACGGTAAATAATATATCTTATAAAAGATACATAAGTAATTCAGCTAGATTGGCTTCGTATAAGAACAGTCCTGAACAACAGCGACTGTCAAGTCTCAACAGTTTAGCGACTCTGGATTCTTTTACAGCGGCGTTGGAGATTAAACGATATGTTTCTGTTGCGGTGGCGGTTTAAAAGATTGGGAAGACCAAGAAGATCCTTGGACTGTACACGCGGAATGGTTAAACAAGTGCAAGTTTCTATTGTTAGCGAATGGAAAAGACTTTGTGAATACGGCTGGCAAATACGACTGTAATATTGTGGTACCAAAAAATCGAACTCTACCTATGACCGAGTGTAAAATCTGTTTATCGGACGAAGTTCAAGTAGTTTTCTACCCGTGCAAACATTTAATAGCTTGCGCTTCGTGCGCCTTGTGTTGTACACGCTGCAGTGTATGTAGACAAAGAATAGAATCTTTTTCGAGAGTGTTTTTATCTTAGCGGGCTTTATTCCATCGCATGGATCAGTATACTTACCTAGGAGATTACCGGGTTAAAAAAAAAGTATCAATGCGCCGACAAGCTGTACAGTATCATTTTAAAATCAACTGTGGTGTGGTGAATCGTTAAAAAATAGACAACAGGAGTGGTCATCAGTATAGGCAGAAAGTCGAGAGAACTACCCACATATAGAAACAGCAGTAAGAACAAAAGAATTGTAGCTGATTGTGAATAAAAGTGTGATAATAAATTGTATTTAACCATTTGTCGTCTTTCATTACAACTCCTATGAAAAAAGCTTCTTCTTAATACTATGCAATTTTAAAAGTGGAAAGTGTATGCCATTAAATATTGATATTAAATATTAAATAAATATGACGGCATTCCCCCACCCCCACCAACACTCTGGACTCTGTGTGTTTGACGACCACGCATTCTAGCAGAGAATTTTTGAACTTTCCCCGTCCGACATCAGCGCGTTCTGTTGGAGAAATATCACGTTGCGAACGGGAATTCGGTCAAGTCCAGGGTGTACATCATAATACGGTGGAAGTACTCACCGTTGGCATAAGTCTTAATTCGGGTAAGATCGGTTAAGCTTGGGTTATACTTGGAAATATATCGCATTTTATGTAGGTATTTCAAAGTACAGCGAAGCCTAAGGTTAAGTTCCCCCGGAGTATTTTCGAGGCAAAATTTTAGGGGAGGGGGTTACTCAAGCCGCCTTGTTTTATATATAATTCAGGGTACAGCGAAGCCTGATCATGTATAACTCCAAACTACGCTACAAAAGCAGAAGTGTCGTCATAGCCTAATGAAAAAAAAACAAACAGAATGCAAATGTAATTTTTTTGCATTCGTACATAACATTATATTTACAAGGTTTCGACCGTAGAGCTTTCTGGTAGAGAACTTATAAATATTTGCTTGTCCGACGGTCACGTTTTCTGTTAGAGAATGTATAAGTCTACATCGGGCTGCAAGAAGTATTTTCTATAAATGTTTCTTTTACTGTTAACATCGTAGAAGTGGTAATATGTCGAGTAAAAAGAAACGCAACATAAAGTAATTATTGATAATTTTAATGTAAAAGCTAAAATAGTTGTCAAGATTTATTTAGGCTACCATTTGAAAATTGAAAATAATACCGATAGAAGTAAAGTGTTACACACACACGCGCGCAAACACAACATACAAATAGATTATGATAATGTACCCTATTTAGGTTAGATTAGTTAACAACTAGTTAATGGTATTCTAGGTTATTTATTGTTGCAACACCTCTACCAAAAAGACCTGGCCCTTCCGATCCTGCTGATTATCGGCCCATTAGTCTGCTCTGTGTACTCTCCCAAATTTTTGAGCGGCTTGTTTATGATCAAGTAATTGAATTCATGAAAACTAATAATCTTTATGACGAGTTTCAATCAGGTTTCAGGCAAGGATACAGCACAACAACAGCCCTTTTAAAAATTACAGATGACATTAGGTATGCAATGGACCGGAAGGAAGTCACGTTTCTGACACTATTTGACTATAGCAAAGCTTTTGATTCGGTTATACACGACATTTTGCTTAGCAAACTCAAAAGTTTAAATTTCTCACCACCTTCCTTAAGATGGTTTAAGGCATTCCTTAGCAAAAGACAACGGTGTGTTCTTGGGCCGAATAACTCCCGTTCAGGCTGGTTAGAAGTACAAAGAGGGGTCCCGCAGGGATCTGTTTTGGGACCACTGCTTTTTCTCTATATATACACGACATTTCTTCAAATTTTAATAATTGCAGCTACCATCTCTATGCAGACGATCTTCAGATGTATAAACACTGTGATGTTCCCAATATAGAGGAATGCGTAAGCCTTATAAACAAAGATATTATTTCACTGACTGTTTGGTCAGCTCGTCATGGTCTCAAGATTAATGAAGGGAAAACGCAGGCAATTATAATCGGCTACCCACGTTTATTAAAGAATATTGATTTTCGATCTGTGCCTAATATAAAGGTTAATAATATTAACTTAGAATTTAAGGATGAAGTCAAAAATCTTGGTATTTTATTCAATAGAACGCTTACTTGGTCAAACCATGTGGACAATGTCTGCAACAAGGTCTTTTCCTCGCTAAGACAGTTGAGACGCTACAATATGCTGATTCCCACTAAGTTGAGAGCTCTGCTTGTCGAGTCACTTCTTTTTCCTATATTTGATTATGGTTGTGTCGTTTACAGTGACTTGAAGGCAGAGGTAGCATTAAGGCTCCAGCGGGCACAAAATGCGTGTATCCGGTTTATTTTCTCCATAGGTTTTGGTCAACATGTTACTCCTTTTTATAACCAATTGAAATGGCTTAAGCTTTGTTATCGAAGAGATCTTGCTTTGTTACCTGTATTATATAAGTATTTTAAAACTAATTCTCCGTGTTATTTTTCTACATTTTTTAATTTTATGTCTGATATACATAGTGTCAATACACGTTCGGCTTCTAGAATTCTCCAAATTCCCCTCCACCGTACATCCATTTTCAACAAATCCTTTGCAGTTTCAGGTTGCAGATTGTGGAATTCAGTTGTTGCCCGGGTAAGGGAGGGTTCAGGTCTATCGGAGTTTAGATTAAATGTTAGGAGGCAGTTTTTGGCCAGGCAACGAGAGAGTGTGTGATTTCCTGGTAATACTTTCTTTTTTCTTTTTTATGTTTGATTTACTCCAATTAATTTTATGTAATATGAATATTTTCATGTTGTATAAAATAATTTTTTTATTACTGGTCTTTTACATTCATCGAGGCACTGAAGTTTGTGGTTGTTTTTAGTTTTGTAATTTAAATTTAAAGTTTTTCTTTGTTATTAAAAATTAAAGTTATTTCATTAAAAATTTGCGTAGTTTTATAGATATGTATTGTATGTATAGTATGTATAGTATCTATTGTGTGTATATGTGTGTGTATGTATGGATGTAGGCATGTGTATGTATGTAGGCATGTGTATGTATGTGTGTATTTCGCGGATATTTTATTTATGATTTACCTATTTTATTTGTAGCATGAGCCATGTTAGTTTATATTATTCTTTATATTTATAATTTTGTTATATTTATAATTTTGTTATTATTGTCTTTATTATAATTTTGTTATAAATTTTGTAATTATGTATGTATTTTGTTGATGGGTTCAGTCAAAGGGGATTCATAGCCTAGACTGCGCCCAAATAAAGGCGAAAAAAAAAAAACACATGGAAGTAGCATATTTTAGGTTAGTTAAGAACATAGGCATAGGTCTCGTCAACGTCGGCGATTATGTAGTTAACACAAGGCTAGGCTATGTTGAGCTCTTATGGGACTACATCTGAGATGCGTTGCTGAATTGAACGGTCTCTCTTCCGTTCTCGTCGCGTTCTTGTAGTGTCTCCGTTACGTTCTCTTAGCGGCGCGGTCGTCGTTGTCGTGGTCATTGTTATCGTCATCGTCATTTTCGTCGTTGTCTTTATCGTCAAGTTTTTGTCGTCGTTGTCGTTTTCGTCGTTGGTTTTGTCGTTGTCGTGGTCATCGTTAACTTCATCGTCGTTTTCGTCGTTGCCTTTGTCGTCAAGTCGTCGTCATTTTTGTCGTCGTTGTCGTGGTCATCGTTAACTTCGTCGTCGTTTTCATCGTTGTCTCTGTCGTTGTTGTTGTTTTTGTCGTTATTGTCGTTGTCGTGTTCATTGTCAAAACAGGTTTTGACTAATAAGTAATGTCCGCTAATGTCCGTTAGGTTAAATAACGTTATGTATCTCCAAGGTATTATTTGTTGTAGATTGGGGTTGGTTAGCAAATAGCCTAGACTCGTATGCTAACCTAAGTATTTTTCCTGTGCCTATAAAATAGAAATCTGGGCTGGACGTAGCGGCCGCGTTGGAGCCGATATTTTACAATCATAAGATGAAACATTTCCAGAGCTATCAGGATAAGGCATTTATCAACGCGCACGTACAAAAATAAGTGCGAAAACACAAAATAAACCATTACGCGACTTATTCCGGCAAAAAGCGTCCATAGTGGAAAGGTTGAATCGTACTTTGAAAAATCTAATGTTGCGTGAATTTACGGCCCGCGGCAGATACGAGTTGGTCGATCTATTACCGAATATAGTAAAGTCGTACAATAATACCGTGCACATTACTATGGATATGAAACCCCGTTAAAGTTTTGAAAAAGCGCGAGAACATGCTTTTGGTCAAATTGGCTAGATAGATAAGACAAACTAGTTGCGTGAGACAGGGTACCGTAGTAGTATTTTGTAGACCGTAGAGGTTGATGATTGTAGAGTCAGAGCTCAAAGCCGATCGTTAAAAGAAGAAATTTAAAATACGCCAGCGAACGTCTATTGACCACCAATAAAGACACTGCGATAGCTGCGTCGGTAAGCGAAGCGAGCATGGGTGGAGTTCTCTATTAAGTACAGATAAAAGACATTCGACACAGGTGTCTACTAATCGTAATAAAAATGTAAAGAGTCAAATCCAACGGCTATTCCACAGTCTGTACATTTTCTACCTTAATATTTACCGTTCGACTTGACAACACTAGTCAGTTGTTGGAAAATCTTGCACTGGTACAATGCTGTCTGTTAATTTGTGTAAAATCTCTTAGAATTGTTATTGGTTCGTGTGTATACGTACTTTTATGTGTGCAGTATGAATTTTCCAGTTGACTACACACTTATTAAAAACTACGAGACTGAACGTTTTGGTCCTCTTTAAGTATATTCAGAACGAGAAAATAACTGCATAATCATGTACAAAATCAATTAATGTTAGGCAACTTGGGAGTGGTGTAACAGTGGTTAGCGCGGTCGTCTTCTTTCTTTGTTGAATCCTGTTACGAAAAAAATGAAATGAGTCAATATATTTGCTATTCAAACCCAACAATTTTGAAAAGGTTAAGTTGCACTTGTAAGCACAATTAGGTAATATCACAGTAATATAAAAAATAACCCATGTGATATATAAAAGTGAGATTATTAGGGGAAATAAAAAACTTTGTAAAAAAAAGAAGAATTTAAATGTAATTTATATTTACAAGGTTTCGACGGTAGCGCATTCTGGTAGAGAAACTTAGAAATATTAACCCGTCCGATGGTAGCGCGTTCTGGTAGAGAATCAGCGAATTCAATTGACAGTACAACGGATACAATTCTGCCGACTCGGCATTGTTACACATGCTAACATAAATTTTTGCTGATTCGTTTGGTATGTGTAAGTCTACATCTTAAGTTTGGTTATGTAATTACGTATATCATACACAAGGGTGTGGCAGAACCTAAGGTTAGGTTAGCCAAAGTTTTAATTCGGCTAAGTATTGTTCGGCTGGATTCGGGAGAGCCTAAGTTCGGGTAAGTAATTATAATAATATTTGAAGTTGTAACATAAACTCAAAGTACAATCTATGCGGAGTTTGTACGGTATAAACAGTTATATTTCAAGATTACAGCGAAGCCTAAGTTTTTAGTTCGAAAAAGATCGGATAGGTTAGGGCCACAAAATTTGTGTAAAGATATACATTTGCTAACTATTTAAATGTCTAGTCAGCATCTAGCTAGGGTGTCGATTTTATAACAATGTACAGAAATGTGAAATGTTAGTCAGTTAAAGTTCAGAATGCTGGTTCAACAAAATTTGTTGAAAAGTGTTAAGTATAATCGTGTTAATAAATAATTTAGAACATAAAATCATAACCGAAAGTTTTGATGTAAATCAAGGGTGTGGCAGAGCCTAAGGTCGTAGAAATGGTAAAGTATCGAGTAAAAAGAAACTCGTTATAAAACGGAGACATTTTATTAATAACTAATCGATTAAACGATACACAACATAGAGTAATTATTAATAATTTTAATTTTTAATGTTAAAGCTAAAACCGTGATTGTTACTAAGCTGCCGTGTCTACCAACAAACAGACGGTAGAATTTATATTGAAACAAATTTTAAAGGTGGCTTAGAGAATGTTTTAACGTTAAGTAATGCAGCCGGAATCGATTAAGTTTGGTTATGTAATTACGTATATTATACACAAGGGTGCGACGGAGCCTAAGATTAGGTTAGCTTAAGTTTTATTTCGGTTAGTTACGGTTTGTAAGAGTTGCGGCAAAGTCTTATGTTTGAAAAATACTGGTAGAAACAGTTATATCATACGCATGGGATGCGGCAGAGCCTTACGTTCGGGAAAGATCGGTTAGTTGAGCGAATTTTATATTAATAACCATTGCGGGAAAAAAGCTCTCCACACGAAGGCTTTGAATAGCTGCCTCCGTGTACGAAATATATTTTAGAATTCGTTTGCACTTAAGCCTCCGTTAAAAACATTAACATTTCCGTTTTTTCGAAATTTTGTTCCAAAATTTGGGGGAGGGGTGACCCCGGGGTTGAGTTAGACCGAGTACAACTTATTTGACTTTTTAGAAACATTACGTTATAATTTGGTCGGTTATGTAATTACGTATATCATACGCATGGGTTACGGCCGAGCCTAATGTTAGCCAAAATTTTATTTCACCTAAGTACGGCTTGAACTCGGACAGAACCTTACGTTCGGGTTAGTTCGGTTTTCCATACATAATAACACATTTTATAAAAATAATTCAGGATAAAGCGAAGCCTAAGCTCGGTCAAGTCCGGCGTTTTGGTTCGGGTAAGACCGGTAGAAATAGTGTATATCATACGCACGGGTTGCGGGGGCGCCTATGGTTAGCCTAAGGGCGGTTTTTAAGGATGCGGGAGAGCCTAATTTTAGCCAAAGTTTTATTTCGGCTAAGTGCCCTTAGATTGAACTCGGACAGAACCTTACGTTCGGGGTAGCTCGGTTTTCCATACGTTATAACGTATTTTATAAAAATAATTCAGGGTACAGCGAAGCCTAAGCTGGGTCAAGTCAGACGTTTTGGTTCGGGTAAGACCGGTAGAAATATATTACAAGGGGTTGCGGCAGCGCCTATGGTTATCCTAAGCTTTATTTCGCCCAAGTACGACTTTCGGGGGTTGCGGGAGAGCCTTACGTTCAGAAAAAGATAGGTTTGTGAGTCTTAATTTTGACTAAGTCCGATTCGGCTGGATTCGGGGACAATCGGTAATGTTTGGGATTTAATAATGCAATTTATACTATATTACAATGGTACTGTAACATTTAAATCTCTTAATTTCTTCTAAGTGACCTTCGGTTTGATTCGGGAACGATCGGTAGCACAAGCATGTCATATTGACGTGGAAAACACGTTTAGCCGAAACGTCAAGAAACGGTTTTAATGGTACGTCAATATTCCGCCCAAATGTCACAGCGATAAGATAGTTAAAAAGACGTTGCAAAATAGTTAAAGATTAGGTAAAAAGACGTCTAAACCTCGTTGTTGAGGTGGCGTAAATAAATCGTTAGATTCTAGTCATCTTAAGACGTTATATTTTAGCTAAAAACTCGTTGAAAACTAGGAAATATGACGTTACTGTACAATGGTAAAAAGACGTTGTTCTATAACGAGAAATAGACGTTGCTTCATAACGGTAAAAAGGCGTTATTTCAAAACGTCAAATATACGTTCTTCCAAAACGGTAAAAAGACGTGATCCAGAACGGTAAATAGACGTTACACTAAAACGTTAAAATGACGATCCATTAGAATGGTAAAATGACTACTAAAAATACAAAACTATTCCAGTCAATAAAAATAATCTAGATACAAATCATTGAAGAATGATTATCTAAAATGGGAAAGTGTTTTAAAATTTTGTCATATTTTGAAAAAATGATCTGTCAAAATATGATTAAACATGGAAGACATTGCATTTCCCTCATTTATATAATTACATCCCCCAATTAATTGTTGCATATGTTATATTTATTTGCCAAGGAATAATCAACCATTTATTAGTCATTTTACTACCATAAAGAAAGACAATTTTATTTTAATACAACACACTAATTTCATTGATAAAAGAAACATTTAATGTAGGCCTACATCAGTTAGTTTTTATAAAATCTTAATAGATATTGATTTTTTTTAAACTTAGGCCTATACATAATTCAAAATAAATATATACTTACCACTTTTTGCAGTGTATTTATTAAAGTCAGTCTTTAATGTAGATTATCTATGGCCCGGATAAATGTATGGTATTTACATTTAATGTTGCAATCTATACTAATATTATAAAGAGGTAAAGTTTCTCTTTTTGTTTGTTTGTATGTAAGGGGGTAATCTCTGGCTCTACTGAACCGATTGAAAAAATAGTTAACACTATCCCTGAGTAACATAGGCTATAGTTCATTTCGATAAAAACCTTTTTAACTTCCCGCTACCAATAAAGGGAAGTTATTGATTTCGGTCC
>JAGFPH010003635.1:104143-135947 GCA_018207615.1 Philaenus spumarius | reverse complement strand
ACACACACACACACACACACACACACACACACACACACACACACACAGACATCACTCCGAAAACCACTGTTTTAGGTTCAGGGGGACCCAAAACGGATAGTTCCACCAAAAACTCAAACTCGAAAATGTTTACGAATACAATACTTTCTCCATATACTATGGTATAGGGGGAGAAAGTAAAAAATAAGAAAACGCACTCTGTGATACAACTTAATGATAAAACACACGAATAAATAACTTCTCACACTTTTATTATTCCAATGTTCAACGTCGTTATATTTATAAATATTTGTAATTCGGTTGTTTAAAGGATGTTCATATATTCATACAAGTTTATATATTTGGATACGTTTTAAATTAAACTATTTTGTTATTTTTATCTTGAAGGACATTATAGGTGGGGGATAATATTATATTTTTTATTTGGACTACGGCACGTGGACAACGTATTTTAATTTCAAGGTGGGTGTTATCCATAATATATTTTAAATATTTTGTTCTTACCGTATATGAAAAATCATGCTTAACTTTTTCAAATTAAATACTGATTTTTATTCATTTATGTCCAAACAACAACAAAAATAACAAAAAAATATAGGAAAACAACTAAGTAAAATACAATCAACTTAAAAAAAAACAAAAAACTAATTTAAATTATTTCTTAAAGTAAAAAAATACGGGTGAGGAGAGACTCAAATACAAGACTAATGTAAGATGTTTTACATTTAAACACCCTTTAGTGGGAGGGGCGGTAGGGCGTATTTATGGCTTAATTTATTTTATGCTAAAAATAATCTTTGTGCGAAATTTTAAGTATCTAGCATGACTTTTAGCGTCCCCCCCCCATAGCATGGAATCTAAAAAAAGTCCTTTAAAGTGCATATGAGGGCTTAAAACAAAAGTATTTTCCTAAGCCACGTCTTTCCTATTTAATTCACAGTTTATTTAAGGCTATTCACACAGTAAGGCTATTTAATAGTTTTGTGTCTCCTTTAAACCCCCTTCTAGAGGGGGGGGGGGAATTGCTAGAATTTTCTTCTACACTGTTTATGGTAAAGATTTCCCCTGGGTGTTTAATTTCTGGGGACACCTGTACTTCTATTAGTGTAAACATAGATAGAGTATTTGTGTTGAATTTTTCAATTGATTGAACTTCTCCTGAGTTAATCTTACTAATTATTAATTTTAGATATTACAGAATAATAGGCCTATACTTCATAACTGAAATTTCGTCAATCAAGTTCTTTAAAGTAAAAATAATTCAGTAAAGAAATGCTTTACACTTTATTTAAAAGTTATCCGTTTAAAATAAAATAAATTATTTAAAACTTACACATCTCCAGGTCGCCTGTTTCCATCTACAATTTCCTGGACGGCGCATGTTGCGCAGGCAAATACAGCTGCGAGTGCAACGCACACAACAATCTTGAAGTGCATTTTCCTCATTCCTTATTGATAAGTGCATCGACGCCGACACGACGGCCGTATATATTGCTTGCTGTGTATTTTTTATTCCTCATTAAAATATAATGACTTGATTTATGAAGCCACGCTAATTTTAGTCAGCGCTACGCATGATACTTCTCAACGCATTAGGTAAGTGTTTTGTAATCCAATTTAAAATTTAATTTAATCATGTCGACGTTTGTTAATAAAAAGATTTAAATAAAAGAAATATTCCAATAAATATTGAAAATGTAAAATTTACAGTCTTATATTTACGGTCTTATACAGTTAAAAAAATACTTAAAACAGTATAATAATACTAAAACTTTCACTGGTAGACTAATTTATCTGTTAGGCAATTTAATAGTTTTTGTTAGTACAAAGAATTATTTAAACTTAATTATGTTAAACAATTTTGATTTCGAAACTTGACCCTTAATAGAAGATGTTATTTTGTTAGCATATATATAACAAGAGGGCTTCACCGATGCTCGCTTCGCTCACCGATACCCGAATCGACTCAAGGCAAATCAAATGCAAACAGGTTACTGTATATTCTCATAATTTCATTTTAATGGTAGTCAATTAAGACTGAGGGTTTTTTATTTATGCAGAAGAGAAACAATTTTCAAATTATAAAATATTCCTAAAATGTGATACATTAAAGTAGTTAAACAATAATTTACCTCATTTGGCTCCACCACGTGACTTCTTTGCTTCAGTTTTCCCGACGCGTTTCAGAGCTTGTGCCCCATCCTCAGAGAATCACTCTCTCGAGATCGTCAACACATTAAAATATAAAAGTTACACAACATATTACACAACACAAACACACAACACAAAGTTACAACACGGTGGGTACCGTTACACAGTCCATGGACGACTGACGTTTCATGCCTAATACTTAGCAATGGGTCTACATAAATTGTTATTCAAGATTGTTATCATGAATTCAGATTGCCGTGTCGTATAAAGTCACGGGGCGGAGCCAAATGAGGTAAATTATTGTTTAACTAAACTAAAGTGACTTGGATACTAAAACAAAATGAATCTTACTAATCTTACATTAAAGTAGTATTTCAAACTGGTAAAATAGTCCAGTGGCGGTATTGTAAACAGTATAACAATACTGTTATCAGAGTTTAAAAGAAATTGGAGATTACCAAGTAATTTTCTTTGCACACTGCCATAACTCAAATAATTTCAGTAAATTATTCTTAAAGCGGTTTTAGGCATAATTAATAATATATATGTGTGTTTAAAGAGTGCAGTTTTTGGTGGCCAATTATTTTGGTAAATCTAAAAATGTTTTAATGTAACTTGATTTCGTGGCATCATTACATGGTTGCACCGTGTCCTCATTGGCCCTCACGGTTCATCATTTTGATGTCACTGAGTGGCATGAGCGTGACATAATTTAGTAAATGGCTAGGTTCTTAACAAAGATTTCTCTTTTTATGCCTAACATTTCCAATTATTTAATTTTTAACTTCTTTCATTTACATGGTTAATCTTCAAATTTTGTAAAAATCACACTCTAAATGATTTTTTTTAATGATTAGAAAAACGAGAAAAATTTATTCTAATTTTGTTTTGTTTTATTTTATTATTAATTTTTACTCAATTTATTGTGTTAGTCTATTGAGATTACTGTATTTATTTTTATTTTATTTTACATTTTTATTTTTATTGTATTTTTTATTTTATTTTATTAACTGTTAAAAGGTTTTATATTATTTCTTATTATTTTCAATTTATATTTATTAAGGCTTGTAACGGTTTACGATGCTCCTCCTACTCCTCACCTAGACGCGTTGTGATTGGGCGTGAACGGACAGGAGTGGGGAGGACGGAGTATACCCTAGACTAGTTTAGTTCAGTAGCGTTATAGCCCTGTGAGGATGATGTCTATGTCATTGAAATGTGCATAAGGATAGTGCAATAAATATAACTTTTCAATTAATTATTCCGTTATTGTTTTTTGTTCCTTCTATTTGTGGTTCTTTGTTGCATTCAATCAGTGAGAAAAACTAGAGTTATTATAAACTAACCGCCAACTTCTTTCATGTTCAGTTAGAATAGATATTACTACTGCCTAATTACATAAGCTGAATTACAATATATCAGCTTATAAACACAGCTTTTTTGCAAGTTATCTATTTTACCATTTCAATTTCCATAAACTGTTCTTACAGTAAAAAGCTGGTGTACAATGATTTTTATTTTCTAATACTTCAACAACTGCACAGCCAACCTTTCCCATGTTGTTTATTCTATGCAATTTTAATGCGGTTTTATTATAATCATCTGTTGGGAAAGTGAGAAATTAGGTTTTCTTTTCTTATTATGTAGGCCTATTTACTAGATGTGATAAAAAATGTTACTAGATTACTATCACGGATGTTTCAGATGGGTTAGTAAAAAAAGATCTTGGACAAAATTAATCTCCAGAAGTAGGTATTAAAATAAAATAGGTAGAAATGAACATTACATTTCATCATTTTTCGATTAGGTAATTGTGTACTATTACTTTGTAAGAATCGAATCTTCCCATATTGAGATATGTTTCTTATTTATGTATTCTAATAATGTATTAACATGATTAAAGGTCAGGAAAAATAAATTCACAATAAAATTGGTAAAAAATATAGCCCGAAGTTCTAACTTATAGTCTCTAATGCCAGTATATGTTTCAAGCAAATGTTCCCCTATTGAGATAAGTTATATAATTATTTGATTACTTTTTATTTGAATATTTTCTATTCTCCAATGAGTTTATTATTAAATTTACCTCAACTTTAGTGGTTGGATAGAAAAAACAAGGAGTGTGAACTATGAGTATCTTTAAATAATTTAGCACTTCCATCTGTAAAATGCTGAACATGATCCAACCCAACACTTGCCCTGAGTTCAGAAGCACCGTACAATATATTGGCAACTTTAGTTGGATCGGAAACTTTATGCCCGTTGTTATCTTTTAAATTAATAATTTCGTTACCTTTAGTTTCTTCGCCAATTAGTTGCTTAATTGTTTTCCATTGCCGCTTCGGATTTCGTTTACTTTCTTCAAAAGTGCACCTATAATAATTGGTTTTGGCATCTCTTATAGATTTTTTTTTAACTCACTTACATCGATTTTACGGTTTTATTCGTAGGCTGTTTTAGATATTTTTTATACAAATTATTTTTCTTAATAATCAACTTTAAAAGTGTATTATCAATCCAAGGCTTTAATTTTGCTTTCATCCTACCCCCCCCCCCCCTCTGGAAGTTGACTGAGATTTTGTTACGATCGATTGAACGGACGACAGAAATATTTCGAACGCAGAAGATACGGATAAAACTCGATAAACCAGATCCCAGTTCGTACATCTAGAATTTTCCCAGAGTTTTCTATTATCTACTTTCCTTGTGCACGACTCATGTAATCCATTCCTAACTACTAGGTCACATTCCACACGCACGACGATCATTCTATGACCTCTCACTCCAATTTCAGTCACCCAGCACTCATACTTTACACATTATTTGTAACAAACACGTAGTCAATACACGAACTCGAGTCGGCTGTTACTCTTGTAGCTTCGTTAATTAGCGAAGCCAGACCCCTACTAGCAATTTTAATACAATGATCGTCCAAAGAGCTGGGAGGACTTCAATAGATCCAAATTTATACCACCACAAATTATTAAGTTTCGATTAGTGATCGATCGAATAAGATAATAAATTTCTTCAATAAAATCTTTAACACAAAACGCATGCAATCTGTACAACGCGATGAGATCTACTATAACATCATTATTTAAATTTATTTGCAAATGTGTTGCATCAGCTGTCAATAGGGAACGACCTTTTTCAGAATCTTAATAAGATAATTTTTCAGATAGATATATTAATACCCCTCCTTCTTGGTAACGGTCGTTGCACCTGGCTATCACATTGAACTTTGGAAGCTTATAAAGGCCTAGCTCGCTATCACCAATCCATATCTCACTAATATTATAAAATCTGGTAATCTATTGAGCAGTTGAAATTCCAAAGTAAGCATGTAAAAGTTTGCCCTCAGACTCCTGATATTTTGCTGGACAATTATGACATGATTTCCAATCAAATTAAAACAATTTTCTTCAAAAAACCTTATGTTTCCTATTTAATTATAAAAAATAAAATTGCTTAACAACTTCAAAACTTTTCAACGTGAACAAGACAATAACTAACAATTATAACAACAACAATTATAACAAAAACAATTAATTATAACAACAACAATTATAACAACAACAATTATAACAGCAAATATTATAACAACAACAATTATAGCAACAAAAATTATAACAACAACAATTATAACAATAAAAATTATAACAACAACAATTAAACTATTTATACTAATTAATGAGCCTCATTTCACAGCATGTTGTATCGTCTCATTAATGTTCCCATGAATGAATTTGACTTTCATCGGGAACTTAATTGCATTAAATTGATTGCCTCTAATAATGGTTATAATGGCCAATTAATTGAAAAAATGTTAAAAAACAAATTTAAAAAAAATGTTAAAAACTTATATTCCATAATAATGGTAAAAATGAAACTACAGATAAATGGCGTAGAATCAATTACATCGGTAAAGTTAGTGTTACCGTAGGTAAATTATTATAAAAGAGAAAGCATTGTAGACCTGCCTATTACAATAATAAATGTCTGGGAAATATTTTAAATAATTCCAAAGGCAATGTTAGTAAATTTTCAAAAAGTGGAGTGTACAAATTAAGTTGCAAAATTTGTAATGCAGCTTATGTAGGGCAAACAGGTCGTAGTTTTAAAACTAGATTAAGCGAACATAATAGAAGTTGGCGATTAAACTATGATGACTCTAGTTTTTCTAACCATTTAAAAACACATCATGACATTTTAGACTTTAATTTAAATACAGATTTTGATGTACTTCATGTTAATTGTAAGGGTAATAAGTTAGATGCTTTGGTAATGTTAGAAATTAAGAGGTTAATTAATAAGGACGTAAGTTTAGTTTTAAACGAAGAAATAGATTTAAGCAATTCGCCACTTCTACAACCGTTGTTATTGACCAGTTCGATTCCTCCCCCATCCCTAACCTAACGGTATTTTGGCTTACCTGTACCACAGTTTCCACAGACTATAGAATTACTCCAGACCTCTCACTGCCATAGGAAAAAGGGTGCGGGAAAATTGAGTTAGTTTTGATCCGCTAGAGTTCAGGTGCGTAGCTACTGTAAGTTATTATCAGACCAATGTTGTCAGATCGCACGAGTGATATGGTGGGGGCGAGTGAGTCCTGCTGATCAAGGTCACGTCGATGTGACAGGGTCGTGTCCTACTGTTCTACCGTGTGTACTGGTTTCTTGGGTCTGTTTGACTGATTAGAACTTATCTTTATTATTTTAAATATCTGTAGCGTGATAATAATTGATTAGCTATCTCATGAACGTTAACTGTATTTAATTCAATGACAAGTATAGCAATATATATTAAGCACAATATTACAGAAGGTATTGTGATAATATGTAAAATAATAACTGGCAAATTAATTCCTGCGAAAGTAATTGGTAATATTGTTTATTTTTAGTATACAGTATATAATACAATACCACACTATCAGACTGTCTAACTGGTTTTCAACAACAAAAAACAGCACTGATGAATTAAAAATATATATAAACAATGCAAATAATAATATGTATACCGGTACGTATTACAATATAATAACTGTATACCTACCATGACAAATTTATTAATAACTGGTATAGGTACATAATAGGTATATTCAATAGATTACTCATCAGAAAACGGTCACACATAATTTTACTATGAATAAACATTTACAACAGGTATCCTGTTCAAGCAATAGTGTTTCTGTACACGTTGGTGAAACAGTTGCTCAGGAACGTATCACTTATTAAAATGAACAACACTATACAATAAGTATGCGTACTTGATTTAGAACAAAACAAAAGCAAAATTTCAAATTGTATTATAAACTAAAAAATAAAAACAACAGAGTTCCGTAATAATTGTAAAAGTAACACATCCACAAAGAAACATCAATGTAATCTACATGTATATTTTACCTGCACAAAAAAAGTGCACTGTGTTCACTGGTTGAACACATATACTGACACATTTATTATGTATATTTTAACTCAACACTAGCAGCAAAACTATTTTAATTTAATGTACATGGATAAAACTGACATACACGACACTAAACATTGGCTACTCAATACCCTTCTATTTATTAATAAATTAAACAGTTTGAATAATGATAAGAGTAATAATTACAGTAACTGTGCTATTATAAAAACAAACAGAATTTAAAATAGTGAATCCATCTTTGGGAAGATAACTTTTGCTTGGAACGGAAAACAATGACTAGGGTAAAGCCCAATTTCTTACAATAAAGGTCTAATTACACATTTACATTCATTTATATATAACTAAAAACTATTCCGTAAACAACCAAAAACAACTCTTGAAATAAATAAATTTTGTGTAAATTATAACAAACAGATAGACAACTTTGCAAAAACAGATATTTGCCTCACGGGACTTTAAAACGGATATTTCCGCAAAAAATTAAAACAGAGTTTTCACAGAATTTTGAGTCGATTTTGAATAAATTGGGTTTTATAATTTTACTTTTATAACTACCCTTAAAATTCAAACATCGAAAAACCAAACAGAAATATATCAAATCACACCAAACGTACAGACAGACAGACGAAAAACGTTGCCAGACCTAGTGGCTTTATATATAAAACAATTTTAGAAAAACTAAAAATTAATAAATTTTTGTGCCGTAGTTTGGCCTACATTACTTTAAATGGACGGATTTTGTTACTTTTCATTTTACCGTATAATTTAAACGGTAAAACTAGTGAAAAGATGGAACACTTTTTCGCGACTTGGGCTCGTCCGTACAGAACACACGAATTGAAACTACGACTTTTAAATTTTAGCAATTGGTTTTCCCTTACCCAAAAATATTTGAAACGATACCCCTCACAGAATTTTCAAAATGTTAACACAATCTTTTCAAAATTTTGATAAAAAACTTGACCCCGACGCGCTACTACTTTTGAACTCTCAAAATCAGTTTTCCTGTACCCAACAACATATAAAACGATACCCCACACTGTGTTTTCATAATTTTGACCTATTAATTTCAAAATTTTAACTCAAAAACGTGACCCCGACGCACTACGACTCACGCTAGAAAGTTCAAAAGCTTTTTAACTCTCTGCAATAAAATTACGAAGATTTTGGAACCATCGTTTTCTACGACATCTGTGAGTGCTTATATCGTGTACTTAGGAAAACAGACGCACAAAAAATTACCGCATGATTTCAATACTTCGGCATTATAATGCGAGCCGAAGTTATTAATAATTGTTATGTACCGGTATTATAAAAGTAGGTTTTAGTCGTAATTCGAATTCAAATAAATTAACCATTGTATGTATTGGAGCTATGAGCCAGTAACCACTGCAACGGCAGAGAGAGCTTTACAGTTTTAAGATGTACCTGAGGAGCACAATGAGATATTCCCGACTCAATGGCCTGGCCTTAGCCAATGTCAAAAGAGAGAGAAATTTAAGTTGAAAATTTAATAAATGTGATTTATCAACAAAAAAAAAAAAAAAAACAACTAGACGTATGGTAACTGAAAATTGGGAGTGTGATTGAACATTTAAAAACATTAAATAAGGAACATATTTTTATGTTTGTGATTTTAAAAAAAATAACATTGCTGTATTTACATTCTCTTGTTTAAAATTAATAAACCATTTTAGATACTACCTGAAAAACAGTAACATGTGTAACAGAGGTTTTTAAATTACTGTATTTATGTGTCAATAATTATAAAGCGCAATGAACCACATTAGTTCTGACTAAGCACAAAGAAATAAGTAAGTAGAATTTATATTTGAAAGTGCTTTTGTGTTGTTTACTGCTTAAATTCTTGGAGCACTGTAACGTTTAGGCACAAATGAAGATGAAGCATTAGTGTAATTACATTATTACTTAATTTCCTTTCTTATATGATTCAGGCCTTTTTGAAAATATTACTTGTAGTTAAATTTAGTCTGTACAGTATCTGCAACAACAGCTGTTATTAAAATATGATTTAATAGTATATTTCATCACTAGGACCGAAAGTGACGCTTTTCGATACGAGCTCAAGTTTAACGACTGAGGCGAAGCCGAAGTCGGAAAATGAGCGAGGATCGAAAAGCTACTTTTGGCCCGTGTGATGAACGATACTTTTCATCACACTGTGATTAATAGTATTAATAATAAAGTTCGTACATATTTTGTTTAAATAACCTATCGTTTGTCAATAACATTCCTGGAGTACAATGATAACATAGTTTACGTTTACAGCACTAACTAAATTATAGAGATCAGCTATTATTAATTATTGATTTTAATATCAATAGCGATACTAATAAGGAAAAGTGTATCTTGTCTTTGGTGTTTTATTCTGTCATTAATATTAATAGACACAATACTCTACTACCGATACAGGTACATAAATAAACTTACTGACGTACTTTTTTAAATAATCAGTTAAAAGTTTATTTATTTAATACTTGTAAATAGTATCAAAATGTAGTTTTTATTATTACTCACGTTTTTTCTTTGTTAAAATCGTTATTATATCTATTAAATTAATAAGACGACATTTCAAATCATAATTATTATTGATGGCGCTACTGGTGTTTTGCCGCTCTAGACCGAGAAAACGCTATTTTCAATACTCACAGCTGATATTGAAAGTGGCTATTTTCGATACAGTGTGATAAAAAGAGGTTTTCCTAATAGCTTTGATATGATTTTTGGTAGTCTTAAACTGCATTAAAATTACGTTTTTAGAGGATATTTTTTTTACAAAATTTTTCCGGGGAAGGGAATCCTAGATCCGCCCCTGGCCAGACCCACTTTTTGTGATTCAGGTTACCTAAAAACTAATATTTTCGCAACAGCAGCAACGTCAATTTCTTGAGATTTTCATGGAAATTATAATTTTGAATAACTGACTCGATCAAAATTTACAACATACACGCCATTAAACTGGTATTATTTATTTTATTTCATTAACTTTAAATCAAAACTACATGAGTAATGTATATTACATTTAACAACACACGCTCACATAATGGTAAGCAATTCTATTCAGTTCAAAATATTTTGTCTACTTAGAATAAAATAATACATTGATTAATTCAAATGAATAACATTGTACGCGTGGATTAAACTAAATAATTATATAGTATATTTAAACGCAAATGTTGCATAATAACGATAAATGACATTACTTTAGAAACAGAAAGGAGCGGTTAGAATATTTTGCTATTAGGCCTACATTAGTTTAATGTAACATTTTTGTATTAAGGTATTCTGAATTTTAAGTTTTCCATAATAGTCATTTCTTTATCTAAATAATTATGTTATATCTTTCCTTTTGTCTCATATTGATATTGAGATATTATGTTACTGAGTGTATTTAGCCTAGCCAGGCACAAAACAATAATTATCATTTTAATTGAAGTTGAAAGAATATTGGAAATTATAAATTTAACACTCAACTAAAGAAAACTCACTCCATATTTAAAATGTTTAATTTGCAAAGCCTTTATGTAGCCATGCTACCATCGTCAGGCACTGTACAAATTAAATTACTAAAAGTAAGTACTGAAAGGATTTGCATATAACATGATTAAAATATTAGATTTTTATTTAGTTACGTTAAAAAATGGTAATTAATAATTGTTAGGTTTAGAATGGTAGGAGAGGCAAAAGGCGTGCGTTATGTGCGCATCAAAAACAACCGTGCCGTAAATGTTTGAAAACGTAGAAACGTTGAAATCTAGATTATAGATTTTTTTTTAATTTCTTAAATAATGGTAAGGTACCGTACACTTCTGAATATATTAGATAGTATGTACTTACCACTATTGTTGACCCATTTCCTGCATAATTCTGGTACTTTTGGAAATGTGAACATACGCATTCCTTTAACTTTATGGGCACTGTTTATACATTTCTTGAACGAACAAAGGTTGCGTGACATGATGATTTCAAACACTCACAACACCCCCAAAAGAAGACCTCACACCAGACTGATTTGTTTATAAAAGACGAGACACTCGTCAACACATCCCCCACACTGTTTCAGCATAGAGATAAGGGGTCAAATACAGATGAAAGCCTACTCTACAGATAACGTAAAACTTTGATGTAGCCTTCACTTTGTTCTTCGTTGTTTTGAAGACGATTCCACAACTAATTATGAGCCGTTTTCTTAGTACAGGAATTATTTTTTACTTAAGAGTAAATAAAATATAAATTAATTGGAACAACGTAATTTTGTGATAAAGATGTTTTCAATAAAAACATGCTCAATGTTAAATGTTGAAAACCGTTTGTTGTACAAATAATAAGTAATATTATTGAATTGTAAAATGATACGTTTATTAGGTTGTGGCTAAACTTGTTTGTTCCCGAACTTTTTACTGGGGTCTAATTCTTCGGTAATATGTGGGTCATATTTTAAGGTAATATTTAGTTAATTTATAGGATAATATAGCACTTTTAATAGTAATATTTCTAGTGATTATACCAGAAAGCATAGTCTTGCTCTTTAATACACACGATAATTAAATTAGAATCAGATAAATTTGTAAGTTTGTTTCTAAACAGAGCTCTGATCTACGCACGGAACTCAGCGTACAGTGGCTAGCTGCTGTACGCTCAGTCAGAAGTCGGATGCCGAGCAGCATGGGCGTACATTTGTCAACACTTTTCAGCGTACATCGATGGTGGCGCGCACTGAGAATGAGCGTACAAATTGACGTTTAAAAGCGCACCCATTTTTAACATGGCAGTGAGATGTCTGTAGTAATTCTATAGTCTGTGCCTGTACCCAACTGCTGTGTGTTGGATTTTTTCTTGTTCCTTTAGTCTTTAAGTTGCCTTCAATAATGCCGAAGCTGGCGAAACCTAGGTCGGCACGGCTCAATAAAGATTTGTGAAACAGTACAAAAAGTTTTCATTAATTTATTTACAACAACAATTATAAGACAACTGTGACTGAACAACATAATAAATCGTGTTGACAGAGACTTAGAATGCGACTATTACAACATATAATAAACCTTTCCCGAGATTTTAAACAATTTAGGCCTGCTTCTAGTAGCAGTAAATTTCCAATAGTTTTCGAGAACAATAAACAGAATCAAACTTATTCACAACTATCATTTAACAATAACTGTACTTACAAGTATAATGTAAAACGATAGAGAGTATGAACTTAACCACATTATAGTCCTTATTGAAGGTGGCCGATGTCATTGTTTCAAGTCCTGCCACCTGTTCCATTGATGTGAGGGTGATGACCTTGGCGCCTTCCTGAGTTCGCAGAAGGATTCTTCCGTTTCGCACCCATAAGAATTGAAACTCCTTTCCTTCTTCATAGCAGCATTGAATATCCGTCGCCTTGCTGGACTTAGACTCTCATTTATATAAATGGTTTCTGCCGGGCAGTCCATATTACCTATGTCTCTTGTATTAAGGTTAATCCTTCTCTTGGGAAGAATTTCGTCCTTAACAAATCTCCGCGTGAACTTAACAATTATTCCTCGGGTTCTTGGACCTAATCGATGACAAGCGTCCACCATGTCGTCACCTATTGTTAATCCAAAACTGTTCCCGACAGTTTTTATTAACTGTAGCACATTTTCATTTTTACCCTGTGGGATACCGTTTATTTCCAACGAGTTAGCACTAGAGTATTGTTCAACGTCTTCTAAGCGAGTTTCCAAGTCTTTCACTATTTTCGAAAGTATCATATTTTCCTCTTCCGTAGCTGACATGTTCAATTCATTCTTTTGGAAAGTTTCGCACTGTGATTCGATTTTCTAGAACAGATCCTGTATCTTAGCGTGACACAGCTCTACAGATTTTTAAAGTTTCTAATCTGCTGTTTTGATCCCTCAAGCAGGAAACCGAGTACGTCTTCTATGTTCGCTTTCCCTTTCCCGAGTTCAGTCTCGACGCTTATACTTTTCCTACGAGATTTTGCACAGACGAAAAACTTCATTTTCTTTTTGCAAGTATTCCACGTCCTCACGCGACAACTCAACACAGCTGCTCAAGACACTGTTACTGTCAATACAGTCCATTTTGCTTTGCCGGGTTGATGCAGATTTCACACACGTTTTACACTTTTCACTCAACTAGTAATTAATAAAACAGACGAACAACAGCAACGACTGCAATAGAATAGCAACTTCAAGGAAAGTCGGATATGGAAGTCTTATTACTATTGTCGAAACAAGCAAGGTAGACTTTACAACCACAGAGATAAGGAACCGCAGAACGTCCTTCCTCACCGAAATTACGTTCATTACTGAACATTATACATTCTAACAATTAATCAACATAATTCAAGGCACAGAAAAAGAAATACGAATGAGTAACTTACTTTAAAAGTCGTCATTTGACGAAGAGCTAGTGTCGCTTGCTGACGTTTCATCACACGCTACTGGAGATTTACTTTCGTCGTTGTATAGCCGGCCAATTGTCTTATCTTACCTTATCTTGCTTACTGTTCCAGCTCTTCAAACATGTGTATTTATATATTTCAGTCATTTAGCGATAAAGGTAGTTTACTATTGGGTTGGGTTGGTTTGCTTGAAATATACTGGGACTAGATACAGACGGCCTACTATAAGTCAGAACTTCAGGCCATTTTTTGAGGGTGAATTTATTTTTCTTGGCCTTTATTGATTTTAATTCGTTGTTAGAATACATAAATACAAAACATGTATCAATACGGAAAGATTTTTAAAAAAAGAATGATTTTTTTCCGTCTGTGTGACTTTATTATTTGTTTAAAGTAATTCACTTACTTGAACATGACGCGTTTTGGAACTCTATTCCATCATCAGATTCTCGCTCTAGTGAGGTCGTTAGCACTTTAAAATAAATACATATACAAAACAACACAAACACATTTAAACACGCACAATAACACATAAAATATATTCCGTGTGTGCACACCGTCGAATACAACCGGACACTGAGTACGTCGGACCACTAACATGAATATCTTTCAATGTTTGTTTTTCTGATCTATAGCTATTGCCTCGTCGTACATAAAGTTGGAATGGAAGTTCAAATGGTCATTTAACATAAGCCCCGGACTTGTTTTCTGTGCTTTGTAAATTTCATATTCTTCCAGCGCGTCCATTTGTTTACTTTTCTTACATATGTGTAATGGCTGGAAATTGGTGTCAAAATTAGAATATGAATGGTTGTGCTCCATAATGTTTCGTGCGTAGTTAGATTTACTATTGGTACCTTTTGTTACTAGGTAGATGTTCCTTGAATCATGTTTTACATTGTCTTCCGGTTTGACCTATATAGAAACATTCGCAATCATTACAATTGATTCAGTATATTCCTGATTTCTGTTCTACTGGGATTGTTTTTTTGGTATTAATTTTATTCCTAATGTTGTTAGAAGTACGGAACGTCATGGTTATACCAATTTGTTCAATACGTTAGTTAAGATGTTAGGTAAAATTACTCCGTACTCCGTGGATCTGTGTATTTTTCTATTTTGTTCTTTCCACGGTTTTTCTTAATTTTTTAGGTGTTTTTTAAGAATAATGTCTACCATGGAACTCCGGTAACCGTTCGCCCCAGCTATGTATTTTATTGTATTTAATTCATTATAAAATCTTGATCTTTGATTGGTAATGATATTAATCTGTGGATAAAGCTATTGTAAGCAGCCATTTTTTGTGCAATGGGATGGTGCGACTCCGCATGAATGGTCGAGTTGGTTGTGGTGGGTTTTCTATAAATTTTATAATGAAACTCGTCTGATCTGATTACTGTTAGATCTAGAAAATTGATCATTTTATCCGACTCTAATTCAAGGGTAAACTGGATATGCTTGTTGATACTGTTCATGTATTTTTTCAGATGTTCTATTTGTCTAACAGTTCCATTTAATATTATAAAAGTATCATCTACATATCGAGAGTAACTTACTATGTTCTTATAGAAGTTATTTTCTTTGGACAGGATGTACTTATTTTCAAAGTCGTTTAGGTATATGTCAGCTAACAATCCTGAAAGGGGATTGTTATATAAAACGGAAAGATTTGGTTCTGACAAAGTAATTGTAAACAAACCTTCGATTAAAAACAAAAAAAATTATTTCATTCAAAACAAACCTCATGAAAAACGGCCGGGTAGATGTCCAAACATATTTATCAGTTTGGTTGTACCCCAAAAGCAACTATTAGTAATACCTTGAAGATATTTGTACTGAAAGGTACGGTTTTTATAATTAAATTATTAGCTAACAGTCACAGAAACACTTCAGATATGAATGTATTTATTTAAATTAATTAAATACAAGCTTAAGCTGGGAATCCATAGAGTGTAAAGTTGTAATGCAGACCGTGGTTAAACTCAGAGGTCAGTGTAAAGCCTACATAATTAAATCCCACTCCTCCTTTATAGTTGGAAATGCAACCTTGTACCCTGTTGTTCAGTACCATTATCATGGTAATTTCTCGAATGCTTTGTAGACCCTCAGGATAGACAACGTTTTTAGACACATGAGTCCAATATACGCTAGGCACATAAATGCCTTGTGAAGTGAGCATTCTGAAAAACACAAATTTTGAAAGTTTTAATCATATTCAACGTTTATATATGTTACACAAGAAGAAGAAGTCAATCGAAAATTGTCTTACTCTATATAAACAATCTATTTACTAGCACACATTTAGATGAACACAAAACAAAATGAAGGGAATACTTGAATGTAATAAACGTAAAGAGGATTACGGAAATAATAATTATTAAATACCTCTGAAACTTAAAACGAAAAATATATGTATTTAAAGTTTTTAGGGAAATTATTTAGTTGTCCATCTCCTGTCCTCAAGAGTTTACATTTGAATGCACATTTAATACAAATATGATTATGGAAAACTTGCGTGTACATAAATAAATAAATATTTGTATATTTTAATACTAACAAGAATTTTGGTATGTTTTTGTATGTAGAATTTACGTAAATAGTTTAAAAAAATTATATATTATAATAAGAAAATGTACTATTCAATACTACTTTATGATAACAAAAAATTAAAATTACTAGTCAAGTTTTTTTAAATATTTCTATGTTTAACGTTGATAAATTCGTAAATATTTCTAATTTTACTTTCTCACTATACTATAGTGATAGCAACAAATATCGATGTTGAGATTTTTGTGAAAATATCCGTTTTGGGACGCCCTGAGTAAAAAAAAAAACGTTTTTACAGAATGTCTGTCTGTATGTATGTCTGTATGTATACAAAGCTAGAGAGAAAACTATTCGATCGATTTCGAAGAAATTTGCACTATATCAAAGCCCACTAAATTACACCGTTGAGGGACGGGCTCGTGTACACCAAGACCTTGAACGCTCCAATCGCCGTAGTGCGACGTTGTCGCGTTATTCCCGCGCTTCTAACTGACTGCGGCTGACTCAACGCATTTATAATAAGAATTATTCTTTAAACTGTACGATCAAGCCTCGAGCGGTAAATAAAAGAAGTGTTCGAGGCTAGTAGATATGGCAACGCTGCGCGCTCATCCTATTGGCCGCCACATAACGGTATTCTTTTGTGGGCTTTAATATAAACATGTCAATTAGGCCTGTATGGATGCACGAACAAAGGGTTTGAAACATTTTGAGAAACAACCCCCTTTTTGGCAAAAAACCAAAAATCAGTTATTATTTTTTTATAAAAATCTTTCTAAAAATTTTCGTTTAACTAATAATAATAACTGATTTTTGTTGGGGTTTGGCCAAAATACGGTTGCTTTTCTAAAATTTTCAAAACCTTTTTTCCTGCATCTAATAGGAATAATTGACATGTTTGGTGCAAATTTGTTCGAAATAGGTCGAATAGTTTTAATAATATTTATTAGTTACTTTCCTACTTTAATGTAGGCCTACCCCTTCTCCTACGTTAATGCAATTATGAAGTCACAGTAAAGCTGTTTTATAATTATAAATATGTTTGTGAGAAAGTATGTGAGAATTCTGGTACCGCTTATTTTGTATAAGAATGTTATGTACACGTTTATATATTTGGATAAATTTTAAATTAAAATATTTTGGTCTTACCATACATGAAAAATCTTGTTTTACTATTTAAAATTAAATACTTTTTTATTCATTCGTGGAAAACAAACAATTAATTTTTTTAAATCTATAGACAAACAACTAAGTAAAATATTAAAGCAACACAAACAATAGACAAACACAGTTAAATTATTTCTTAAAGCAAAACCTACTGCTGAGGAGACATTAACAAATACAAGACTAATGTAAGATTGCTTACTCTTGAACCACCTTTTGGGGAAGGTAGCGGAAGGACGTAATATTTATTAAATATATTTTTATGCTAAAAAGAGCCTTTGTACGAAATTTTAAGTTTCTTGTATGACTTTCTTGTTTTAAAAAACACGGAATCTAAAGTTTTTTCAAGTTCCTTTGGAGGCTTTAAACAAAGGTACTTTCCCATTTAGTGTTTGTGAAATACAGTCCACAGTGTATCCGTTAAAGAAAAACAAAAGTGTTGTACCCTTTCAAACCCCCTTTTAAACCCCCCCTTTAAGATATTGCTAGACTTATCTTCTACAATGTTTATGGCAAAAGATTTCACACGGGTGTTCTAATGCCTACAAGAAGCTTATATTAATTTGATGTACCAATATTAGTGTAAACGTAGCGAAGGCTTTACCAAAAAGTTATCCTAGAGAATTTGTGTTGATTTTTATGAATTTTAGATATTACAGAATAAGAGGCCCATATTTCATATCTTTAAGTTTTAAGTTCTTTAAAGTAATAATAATTTAGTAAAGAAAGACTTTACATTTATATATTTAAAAAAATCATGCTTTTTATTCACTCACTTCCTAAAGTTCATACTTAACCGATTGTGATGATTCTTTGTTATTTAAAATATAATTTCAAGTTCTAAGTCACTGTGAAGCTAAATATTTTATTTACACTTTTATTTTGGTTACATTCCTAGTTTCAAAATTGCATCAGTATGCTACAACTAAATTGATAGGAAAAATTGGTTCTAAATAGCTGATAAAATAATTGAGTTTCAAATAAATAAGTTATTTACTTTACTCAACCGTCAACAGATAATTTAGGTTATATGTTATTGTTGATGTGTTTATGTCTTATTTGTTGCCGTAGCCTATATATGTCGGTGTGCAATTAACATATGAAGTTTTGTTTAGGCTTTTTATTTTTGTTTGACTTAAAATAGAATTTATAAATAGATAAATTATAGAATATAAACATACTACAGAAGATTTACTTTCCTAAACAGAAAAATATATAAAGTCCGTACTAGTATTATAAAGGTAAAATTTATTTGTAATAATTATGTAGGGGGTAATCTCTGAAACTACTGAACCAATCGAAACAAAAAGCTACACTAGCCCTGGAGTAACATAGGCTAGAATTCATTTCCATAAAAACATGTTTTTTCCAATATTTGTAAAATTAGTCGGAAAAAATCACAGGATGAAATCGGCGTTAACCAAATAGCGTCTAACAGCTGTAATACCAATAAATAACATGAAAAATTAAAAATCGAAAATTGAAAGATCAAAATTATATCATTCAAAAAATACTGTCCCGAAGATGTTAAAAAAAACATAAATTATGTGTGTATGTTGCCATTAATTCAGGTAAAATAAATTAATCATAATTTTACGTTAGGCCTAGACTCATAAACCAACACATATTTCTTGACTGTATTTACACTCATTACCATAGCAACCGATTGAATAAAATCAGCTGTTCAATTAACAGGCAATTTCATTTTTGAATCGATTATTTTTGTATTTCTAACTTTTAGGAAAGGTTTACGTAAACAATACTGTCTATGTTGAAGGTAAAAATAACACACACTATACTAACTTTGTGGGTTATGTTTTGTTTAAGTGAACTGAGCATTGCTGGTTCTTTTAACCTTAATTATAACTGCTGTTATAAAAATATTATAACATTTAACATTATTTACGATCTAAGCTTTAAGGTTATTATTAATTCTACAGCTTTATTATAAAGAAAACATAACATATGTGGATAGAATGTTTAAACGGGGTTGACGTGCGGAGCACGCAGGTTGATCCCTTAGTTTTATTTAAAAGACAATCGTTTTAAATAGATTTGAAATAATATAAATTATTTTAAACTTACCTATCTCCCGCTCGCCTGTGTCCTTCTATAATTTCATGGACGGAACATGGTGCGCAGGCATGTAAAGCTGCAAGTACGACAAACACCACAGTCTTGAAATGCATTTTCCTTATTGCTAAGCCCCAAAGTTGTTAGACAAATGCTTGCTGTGTATTATATATTCCTTATTAAAATACAATTGCTTGATTTATGAAGCTACGGTAATTTTAGTAAGCGCTACGCATGATAAGTATTAGGTAAGTCTTTTTATAATTAAATTTATTCATTTCGACGTTTGTCAATAAAAATAGTTATATAAAATAAATATTCCAATAAATATGCAAAATGTAAAACGTAGTTCTTATAAAGTTAATTAAAAAAATAATAATACTAAAACTTTTACTGGCAATTTATCTGTTAGGCAATTTAATAGCTTCTGTTAATTAGGACAAAGAATTATATAAACTTATTTATGTTAAACAATAGCTATAGGGCTTTGCTCATGCTGGCTTCGCTCGTCGACTTACGGCTAATCAAAGGCACACAGATTATTGTATACTTCAATAATGTCACTAAAATTATAATTAATTAGGACTGAGGTTTATTTTATGTAGAATAAAGACAATTTTCAAGTTATAAAATCTTACCAAAATGTGATGCAATAAAACCGTTTTGTAAATCCTATCCTCTAATACGAGCAATGTCTGTTTGTTTGTTTGTTTGTACATCTCGAGATCCAGTGGAAGGATTTTGCTGAGAGTTTGGGATTAGAGGCTTTTGGGTCTAAAAAATCGATTGATGAAAACTACTACCTCAGGAAAACTCGTATTTTTCTAAACAACTCATTTGAAAATTTAACATTTTTAACATTGGGCTTAAGGAGTTTAAAATCATTACATATGTTTATCGACTATAATAATAACAGTAATCAGCTTTTTCCTGTAATATTTCCATTATCAGCTGATTTGAACACCAAACGTAACTAAAACATTATTTGTGTGCTGTTATTAACCGTTCTAAAGCTCTTTTCTCCAGTTTTTGCATGCTTTATATTTCTATAAAGGTAATATAAATTATCTAATGATTATAATTATTATTTTTTATTTCTAAAATACATAAACGAATTCAGTATGTGATTTGTATTTGCATACGTTTTCCTAAAAAAAAGTACAGAGCGATGCTCGGTTGCCCAGGTACTTAACATATGTAAAACATTCCTTAATTTGCTGATTATAGTTAACGACATAATCAAAGATAATCAGCCCTATTTGCACGAACCTATTTCAGCTTTTACTGATCTTTACTTGATGTCCTTTTGTTTAATTCAATAATATTCTTCACAGCGAATATTATATAACTTTCTACATGTAAAGTTTGAATTTAATAAAAATAAAAGAATTCAGCCTCCTGAATCACGAAAGACTAAATGAAATAACTTCGTAATTTTTCGATTAGGTTACATAAGGATAACAATTACTTTATAAGAACCAAATCTTTTCATATTGAGATATGTTTCGTATTTATGTATTCTAACAATGTATTAACACCATTAAAGGTCCGGAAAAATAAATTCACCCTAAAAACATTGTAATAAAAATGTAGCCTTAAGTTCTAACTTATAGTCTCTAATGCTAGTATGTTTCAAGCAAATGTTCCCGTATTGAGCTAGTTTTATAATTATATATTCTAACAATTAGTTAACATAATTCAAGGCACGGAAAAATAAATACGAATTAGTAACTTACTTTAAGGCTCCTTTCACACGGTGAGCCGCAAGGCTCGTCCTCGCGAGTGGGAGCTTTTTTCGCTCCTAGCTCCAGATCTTTCACATGGGGAGTCTTTCGGCTCGGGCGCTCTTGCGTCATCTTCTTATCATTCTTTACCTTCGACGACAAAAACACCAACATTTTAAAACGTATTGGATCGAATGGATTAAGTTGCAAAATCAACGTTGAGCAAATTGAAGACTTCCACCCAACTTTTTACAACTTCATTTCGGTCCTTGTAAATGTCGAGACTTTTTTTATCCCAAAGAGCAGACAGCACTGATTAATAGCTTCACATTGTAATCTGCCATGATGACTGAGTCTCAGTCGTCAACTAGGGAAAAGAGGGAGAGCCGTTTTCACTTCTCTTGTGGAAGCCCCCACTCTTCCTTTTGCATTTCGAGGAGGGGACGCGGCTCCCTGACTCGAGGTGCAGGAGACGTGAGGGCTATCGTCTCCAGAGACGTGGAGGTTCCCGCTCTTCGTCTGGAAGCTCCACTGGACTCAATGCATTTTATTGTTGAGAGCCTTCGTCTCTCTTGGGAGCGAGAGAAGTTAGCTCCCCGTGTGAAAGTGGCCTAAAAGTCGTCATTGTTGCTTGCTGAAGGTTCATCACACGCTACTGGAGATTTACTTTCGTCGATGTATAGCCGGCCAATTGCCTTATCTTACCTCATCTTGTTTACTGTTCCAGATCTTCAAATATGTGTATTTGTTTATTTCAGTCATTTAGCGATAAACTTTGTTTACTATGGGGTTGGGTTGGTTTGTTTGAAACGTACTGGGACTATATACAGTAGGCCTTCAAGCAATTTTTTCGGTTGGATTTATTTTTCGTGGCCTTTATTGATGTTAATTCGTTGTTAGAATACATAAATACGAAACATACATAAACACGGAAAGATTTGGTTCTAACAAAGTTATTGTAAACAAACCAACATCAAAAAAAAATATTTCATTCAGAACAAACCACACGAATAACGACCGGATAGATCTCCAAAAATATGTATCAATTTGGTTGTAACCCAAAAGCAATACTATTAGCAACAACTTCTAGATATTTGTACTGAAAAATACGGTTTTTTTAATTAAATTATTAGCATAACAGACACACATACACTTCAGATATGAATGTATTTATTTAAAATTAATTCAATACAAATTTAAGCTGCTGGGAATCCATAGAGTGTAAAGTTGTAATTCAGACCATAGTTTAATGCAGAGGTTAGTGTAAAGCTTACAGAATCAAATCCCACTCCTCCTTTATAGTTGGTAATGCAACCTTGTTCCTTGTTATTCAGTACCGTTATCATGGTAATTTCTTGAATAAGTGGCGGGCCTTGAGGATAGACCACGTCTTTAGACGCATAACTCCAAAATACACTAGGTACATAAATGCCTTGTGAAGTGAGCAATCTGAAAAACACATATTTTGAAAGTTTCAATTCTACAAATCATATTTAACGTTTATATATGTTACACAAGAAAAAAAAGTTAATTAAATTACAAGTGAAAAAACATAGACCAAGACCAGGAGTTGAACCAGGGCAGTTTAAGTGGCAATGCTCTACCAACTGAGCTACCCTGATCGCTCCAGATATTGGTCGATGTTACCTCACTTGTACGGTTTTACTGCAGTTATTGAATTAACAGATTGTAACTTATACCTCGTGAATACGACATTGAAAACAATCTCAATTCTTATTTTGCAGTGGTGTTATTAATAATAATAATAATATTATTCAATAGTTGCAGTAAAACCGTACAAGTGAGATAACATCGACCAATATCTTAAGATATCAGGGTAGCTCTGTTGGCAGTGCATTACGACGGAATCGTAAAGGCCCCGGGTTCAACTCCTGGTCTACTTTTTTTCACTTGTAATTTAATTAAATATTCCCTTGCTGAGGAAGTGTGTAAGCGGATTTTTTTTTTTAATAAAACAAGAAGAAGTTAGTCTAAAAGAGTCTTATTTTATGTAAACAATCTATTTACTAGCACACATTTAGAGGAACACGAAACAAAATAAAGGGAATGCTTGAATGAAATAAACGTGAAGTGGATTACTGAAATAATAAATATTAAGTATCTCTGAAACTTAAAACCAAAAATATTTTTAAAGTTTTTAGGGAAATTATTTAGTTGTCCTTCTCTTGCCTCAAGAGTTTACATTTGAATGCACATTTAATACAAATATGATAATGAAAACTTGCGTATACATAAATAAATAAATATTTAATATTTTAATTCTAACAAGAATTTTGGTATGTTTTTGTATGTAAAAAAGTTAAAAAAAATATATAATATAATAAGAAAACGCACTCTTCAGTACTAATTTATGTAAGTGGTTTTTACAAAATATCTGTCTGCATGTCTGTTGGTATGTAGGTCTGTATGTATACAAAGCTAGAGAGAAAACTATTCGATTGATTTCTAACAAATTTGCACTAAACATGTCAATTAGGCCTGTAGTGATACAAGAAAAAGATTTTGGAAAACTTTGAAAAATAACTGCTTTTTGGCGAAAAAAAACCCCACAAACAATCAGTTATTATTTGATTTAAAAAAAAAACGGCTCTAACGATTTTGATAAAATTTGGCTCATTTGTAACCCTTAATGTACTCTACCATATGCAAAAAAATGTATGTTTCTAATAATGTTCGTTTAGCTAAAAATAATAATAATATCTGATTTTTGGGGGTTTTTTGGACACAAATGTTGTTTATCAAAATTTTTAAAAACCTTTTTTCTTGATAATTTTTTCATAATAATAATAATATTTATTAGTTACTCTCTTACTTTAATACAATTATGAAGTCACAGTGAATCCGTTTAATAATTTTAAATATGTTTGTGAGAAAGTATGTGCCAATTATGGTACCGTTTATTTTGTATAAGAATGTTATGTACACGTATATATTTTTTGATAAATTTTAAATAAAAATATTTTGGTCTTACCATATATGAAAAACCTTGCTTTACTCTTTAAAATTAAATACTTTTTTATTCATTCACGTAAAAGAAATAATTTATGTTTTTAAATATATAGACAAACAACTAAGTAAAATAAAATCAACACAAACAATAGACAAACAAAGTTAAATTATTTTTTAATATATTTTTATGCTAAAAAGAGCCTTTGTACCAAATTTTAAGTTTCTTGCATGACATTGGCGTTTTAAAAAACACGGAATCTAAAGTGCTTTAAAGTTCCTTTGGGGGCTTTAAACAAAGGTATTTTCCAAAGCCACAACTTTCCCATTTAGTGTTTGTGAAAAACAGTGCAAAGTTTACAAGTTTAAGATAAACAAAAGTGTTGTAACCTTTCAAACTCTCTTCTCTAGGAGGGAAATTTCTAGACTTATTTTCTGCAATGTTTATGGCAAAAGATTTCACATGGGTGTTATAATGTCAACAAAAAGCTTATATTAGATTTACTAATGTTAGTGTAAACGTAGAGAAGGCTTTAGTAAAACATTTTATCATAGAGTGTTTGTGTTGATTTTTATGAATTTCAGTCATTACAAAATAAGAGGCCTTTTTTGTACTTTTGTACTTTTTGTTACTTTCATAACTTTAAGTTTTTAATATAAAGTTTTTTAAAGTAATAATAATTTAGTAAGAAAAGACTTTACATTTTATTTAATTAAAAGACAATTGTTTTAAATGTATTTGAAGTAAAAGGAATTATTTTAAACTTACCTATCTCCAGGTCGCCTGTCCATTTACAATTTCATGGACGGAACATGGTGCGCAGGCATATACAGCTGCAAGTACAAAAAACACCACAGTCTTGAAATGCATTTTCCTTATTGTTAAGCTCTAAGACGGCCCTTATTGTATATATTGCTTGCTGTGTATTATATATATTCCTCATTAAAATATAATTACTTGATTTATGAAGCCACGCTAATTTTAGTCAGCGCTACGCATGATACCTCTCAACGCATTAAATCGAATCTAAACGTCTTTTGTAATCGAATTTAAAATTTAATATAATCATGATTCCGTTTGTCAATAAAAACGATTGACTAAAAGAAATATTTAAACAAATATATTTTACAAATATGTTAAATGAGGTGCTGAGAAGCCATGGGGTGTAATTGTAGTGAAGATTGTTTTGAGAAAACTCAGTTTAAAGTTAAACTGTTATAAATAAATAAATCCTGGTAAAACCATGATCACTATAAGGACGCACATGTGAGCCTGACACTAAACACAATGAGAAGCGGCCGACGCACAGTGCATTGTACGCCAACCACCGTATAGCTAGTATTTCCAATTGTATGCTTATGTTCCATGAACGCACATGTGCGTTCGCTTTAAAATATTAGTGATTATTACGTAGAAAGGTTCAAAAATATAAACTAAAGTAATATCTTTTCATTTAGGCAATAAATATAAAAAATAAAAGGTCAGCTCCCAGCATAGTAAATACGAAATTTGCTTAACAGTGTTAACAGGAATTACAAGTTATGTAATAAAACGTAGGTTACAAGTAAATTACCTAGTAAAGTAAAGCGACTTGCATCACATGTATCCCTTGACTTCTAAGCTAAACAGCTCTTCTACGAAGTAGTTTTTTTTCGCCACTAGATCTCAGCACATGATAAGACTTATAGTTATATTCCTTTTCCACAAACATTTTAGAAGTGTTAAAGAGCCAGTTTCTGTTCTTAACTCCATTATTTAAAAAAATGTCACTTGTACCCCTAGGCTTCTCAGCTTTTCAAATGCAATACAACAAATTTTACTTCAATTTATCTGTTGGTCAATTTAATAGTGTTTGTTAATTAGTACAAATAATAATTTAAACTTATTTGTGTTCTGTTAAACAATGGGGCTTTGAAACTTTATCAGTATTAAAAAATGTTTTTTGTTAGAATATACGCAAATGTATTCGCCCCCTGATCACTTCTCTCACCAAGCCCCAATACCATCCTGCATTTATTGTAGGAAAAACTATAAGCAAATTAATTTTTCGGGAAAAATCTCAAAAAATAGTTACTTCCGGTCAAAAAACGTGCTTCCTGTTGCTGGATTTTTTTGGCTAACGAACTCCTGCGAGCGACGTAGACAACCAACATGTGTACCAAATTTGAACCAAATAGGACTTAAAATGCAGCCGCTAGAGTGCAAACACAAATATACATATCTATGTACATATCTCTATAAGTATATGATTTTTAACGACACCCCAAAACGTGTTCTGGGGACCATGATTGGTGCTCATTTGCTACTCCTCGGGTCTTACCATAAGGGCCACTGCAATAGCTAAGTTTTCCTATGGAAATTCGGTAATAGTTACCTGTTTTTAATTTGTCAATGTAAATACTTTCGAGAAATGTGTGATGGTTCAGTATATAGGCCTTACATAAAATTAAGTTAGTATGTAGGGTACCGCTCCTTCTGGGTTAAAGAACACATAGATCTTAGAGAGGGTTATGAAGTATCGATTCTGGGCAATCCTAGCTCACCAAACTCATACTGGAGCCTTGATGAGGTTATTTTAACTAACTGTTAATACACTTACAAAATGTAATATTATAAACTTAACTTTTTAATGAGTTTATTATTGTTTTTAATTAGAGATTAGAAGCAAGTTAGTAAACACATCAAGGTAATGTTTTATCATAGAGTATTATTAATTTTAGAATTGGTGTCCAAATAATGATCGTTAATGTGGACAAAACCAAATACGTAGTTTTTGATTTTAGGCGGTTTCAATTTGGGGATACTTTGGTCTATCACACTAATTGCGTTTTGGTCCTGATTTTTGTTTGTGGCCATCCGTCCAGCAAACAGATGATATCAAGTTTCTAGGCGTTTATCTTGACAGCATAAACAATGTGTTCACACTCTAGCGGCCGCATTTTAAGTCCGATTTGGTAAAAATTTGGTACACATAATGGCTGTCTACGTCGCTCAGACGAGTTCGTTAGCAAAAAAAAACCCAACAACCGGAAGCACGTTTTTTGAAAGGAAGTAACTATTTTTAGAGATTTTTCCTACGAGAATAAATTGATTTTAAGTTTTTTTCAAAACATATAAATGCAGGATGTTATTCTGCACATGTTGTTTTTTTTGCGCGACCTTATAGCTCGCTTGGTTCCCCCAAAACGTAAAATACCATAAAAGTACCCGGTCAAAGCCATGTGGTGGAATTTACCGTGGGGTTGGCGTGCGAAGCACTCAATGCATTGTGCCTTGAAGATACTCCCAATATGCGGAATCCCGTGCGAAGCATTTTGCAGCTATTCAGCACCGTCGTGAATATATTTCCCAAATTGTTGGTTGAAACCCTAAAACATAGACCTTTAAACTTAATTTTGGAAATTTGCTCAACTCGCATCAGCGGTTCAGCTGCGTGGTCGAATTATTTAATTTATTCTTTTTGATCTTTTGTTTAAAATAATAATATTCTTCACAGGGAATATTTTTAATACCTTTCTTCATGTAGCTCAAAGTTTGAATTTAATAAAAATAAAAGGATCTAGCCTCCTGAATCACAAAGGACGGAATCATCCGATTTCATAATTCTTCGATTAGGTAATTGTTTACTATTACTTTGTTAGAAAAATATCGTCCCATATTGAGATATGTAAAGGTTGTTTACTGATAGTTGGGTTGGTTTTGTGTTGCAGTCTAAAAGAAAATATATATATTATATATATTGGAAGGACGCCAGACCCGAAAACTAAAAAGACTGCACAGTTTATAAATTCAGATATTAATGAAATAAAATCTTACCTTTTATGACGTCAAACTCTCTCTCTCTCTCTCTAAAAAAAAGGCTGATTTGTCCATTTACAAAGACAAGGTAGTCATATACGTATAAGACTTAAGTATAAGACTTAAACGTCATATAAGTAACAACTTGTTTGTTTATTAATCAACAAAGAATTATCAAAATTAATAACAATTAATTTGTAATAAAAAAAATATTTAAGTAAAACAAATATTTTAAAATTGATACGCCCTTAGTTACAAAATTACAAATTATTAATGAAAGAAAACTCACCCTGAAATAATAAAAAACCAACCCTTTTGTTTAAGCTAAAGTTTATCAAAATTTACATAATACAAAATTTTGAAAAACAAGCAAAGTTTACATTTTTCGTAACCTTATAGTTACTGAAAACACAATTTGCACAAGCAATGATAATATCAAATCTTAAACTAACAGACAAAATATTTTATGTTTCATATTGTATACTCTTGTATACAACGTTGGCCAACTTATATATGTAACTAGCTGACCCGTACAGCGTTGCCCGTGGTGGTTGGTATATTCAGTCTTTTTAACGTAATTGTATTATTTTTAAGTGTTCAGTCAGTGAGTGGTATTTGGCTTTTATATAAATATATAGATTTTAAATAATAAAAGCACTATTGTCATAATAATAAAAGATCTGAAATTATAATTTTAGTAATTTTGATCCTCCCAAACCCCTCCTAAAATTTCGAAATTTTTCATACCCTTTCTTAGTGAGCACCTACGACTCTAGAAGAAGCTACATAAGAAATTTCATTCCAATCCGTTCGGTAGTTTTGAAGAAATCGTGATTTAATAACTTTGATCCCCTAAATCCCCCCCTAAAATTTCTAATTTTTTAAAACCCTTTCTTAGCGACCGCATAAGGCCCTAGAGGAAGCTACATACCAAACTGCATTCCAATCTTTTCGGTAATTTTGGATAAATCGTGATTTAGTAATTTTTACCCCCCAAACCCCATAAATTTCCAATGTTTAAAAACCCTTTTTTAGTGAACACTTATGGCCCTAGAGGAAGCTACATACCAAATTTCATTCCAATCCGTTCGGTAGTTTTGAAGAAATCGTTTTTTAATAACTTTGATCCCCCCAAACCCCCCCTAAAATTTCAAATTTTTCCAAACCCTTTCTTAATGAGCATATATGGCCCTAGAGGAAGCTACAGTACATACGAAATTTCATTTCAATCAGTTCGGTAGTTTTTGAGAAATCGTCATGAGTGAGTGAGTGAGTGGTATTTCGCTTTTATATATATAGATTGAAAAAAAATAATTGGAAGATTAAACAAATATAAATAAATACGTTAGAATCCTTGTATGCATTTTGTGACGTCACTAAATAATAATAAAAGCTGTGACGTTTTTAGACTTCAGTGCCACCTATATTTTTTTTTCTTAATCTTTACGTCTCCGACTTCACTTTCTGTAATTATCTTTACCGACTAGTTACAACTTCTGTCTACCTTCACCAACTTCCAAATAGTTTCCCTTTTCTCCGCCAGACGCCACCTCCGTACAGTATCTACTTTGGGCAGAGTTCGCTATTAAGCGATTTGCTTATCTGATATACCAAACAGCTGACTCATTATATAGACCGTTAAACTTGCTTCGCTGTAGAACTTTCGAGAACCGAGTCCGCCATTGCTTCCAGTATAGGAAAGTCCACTTTGTCATGTCGCTATAGTTAAATTGTGTTGTGGATTAATTCCTTATAAATTTTTTTTTGTCGCGAGTTATGCGGAAGGCCAATTAACATGCATTTGTTATAAGCCTTTATTTTGTGAATACCAGGTATGTGGAATGTTTTAGCCTTACTTTTGTTAGTTATGAAATGTACTCTTTGTAAAATTTTATAAAGTTAGTTCCACCTTTTGCATTGTTAATAACTTTTCAAACTCATTTTGTTCAATTTAATAGAGAAACCTATGTATTTCATTTTTACTACAGCCTAATTCTAAAATACTAATCTTACAGCCTACAAAAACTTTAAAGCTGATACTATGTTGTGTATTACTAAAGTCTTAACATATTTCAAACAAAACTAGCCTAAACTGTTCTGCATTAATTAACTGTAACTGTGTAGTTTTCTGCAGTATAACCAGAATATTGAAAACTTTTAATGAGCTATAGGCATAATATTACTGATATATGTATATTATGTAACTAAACAAGAGCATTTTTATGTTGCCATGTGGTTTGGTAACATGTAGAGACAGTCTTATGCAACATGACACATGTTGTACTAACTATTACAATCTTTAAGTAGCAATTTGTCACCTTGTGCTACAAATTTTAAAATCAGCCAACTCAAAAGAACTCTGTTTTATGCTTATTTAAATTAGCTGCAAGTTTTCTAAAAAGGAATTTTTTATTTGTGTTATGCAGTTACACTGGTTCAACTCCAGGGAATATTTAACCATACAATGCCATAAGCTACACCACAGCTACGCCTTGAAAAGGCCTACTTTCCAACAGGACTTTAAAAACAATAAAAATTCTTATATCTACAGTGCTTTAGTTACAGACAGAGATTAATTTAAAATATGAACGATCTGCAGTTGATTTTTTGTGTTAAACGTTAAACAGGCTGTATTTTGAAAAAGTAATTTTGTATATGTATACTATATAGGATATGTTTGTATTTAATAATTGGGAGGAGCAAGCTAGCACATTTCGGACCTTAGCCCTAAGGGCTGTATATTAGAAATTCATATACCTTTTTTTATAGAGAGACGTCTCATAATTAATTTTGTTTATTTATTCAATTATTTATAATTAGCTTTAGAGTTGGCCAACGACATACATATATATTTATTCTTAAACAAATCCATGGTATCTCATGTTAAAACTTTGTAACTTGTTAATCTTTTCTGTATAAATTCTGTAATTATTATTAAAAGGGAGGGTTTTTGATTTTTATTTTTGGGAGGGCTTTTAAATTCAACTTAATAAAATATATATGTATTCTTTTAAATCTGAAGTTTTTCTTGTATTAAGGGCATATAAATAATTTCATTTTCTTGTATTAAGGGCATATAAACTTTTTTTTATTTTGGTTAATAAAGCCAAAATTTACATCTATTTCTATGGTTTATTGAGTTAACCTCTAAGGTATCTTGTGTATTGTGAGTAATAAGCTGAAACATTCCTACGTTTGGTGATATTTTAAATTTTAAGGTAAGTTTTGAACATGACCAATCTATGTGGCCCAGTATTGCTTCCGATTCCCTATTTAATCGTTTTGTAAGATTGTTACAACACACACACACACACACATATATATATTTATTTAACATTTTTATGACAACCCCAAAACGTGTTCTGGGGACCATGATAGGTGCTCATTAAACACTGCCTACCTTATATCACACCATATAAGATTCACTGCAATACTTTATCTTTGTTAAAGAAATTTCATAAACAGGAGTGAAATATGTTTTTACTTGGCGTAATATAAAGGAAAGAACATTAGAAATTTAATACATACACACTTTAC
>JAGFPH010003635.1:90993-103743 GCA_018207615.1 Philaenus spumarius | reverse complement strand
TTTTGCTATAAGATGTTCCACTAAACTGATTCAGGATGCACGCAACTCATGCTATCCTCATATAGCCGAGATCCGCAGGAGACTCGACATCCCGGAAGATGGTAGGCCTCGGCCTGCCGCTATCCTGGACGACCCGCCATAGGTTTCTTCACGCTGCGACTCCATCAAGATTAACACTAACCAGTTTACCTTCTTTTCTATTAAGTAAGTTTTAGATTGATTTAGCAGTCATTAGAGAATTCGATGCTTTGCTGACTCTCCTTCCCAGTGATGCATGCGGAGTGTCTCTGTCTGGTACGCTGGTACATGAGTGTTGTATTGTCATCTCAGGAGTACACTCTTGTGCCTGTGTTCGGTTCAGAGTGACTTCCACTTCGGGGGGGGAGGGCGGTGGTTTAGTGGGTAGTGGGTCCAGAAATGGATCGAGTCCCACAGTACCTTCTCTAACGAGAGGTCTACGTAAGTACATTATCCGCCTAAAAATAGAAAAAAATGCAGATTGTTGTTAGACAGAGCATGTTGTAGATTTATTTAATGTAGCGACTTATGGACGTTAAATTTGCTTAAAACATACTGGGATTGGAAACAGTAGGCCTACTATAACATAAAACTTCATGCTATTTTTGTTTAGTAAAAATATTAGCATACAGTAACAGTAACAGAAACATTTCTGATAAGAATGTATTTATTTAAACTTATTAAATACACATTCAAGCTGGATATCCATAGACTGTAAAGTTGTAATGCAGACCGTGGTTAAATGCAGAGGTCAGTAAAAAGCTTACGAATGGATATCCCACTCCTCCCATAAAGTTGGTAATGACACCTGGTGCCTTGTTATTCAGTAACATTATCTTGGTAATTTCTTTTAAACGTGGCGTGGGTGGAGGATAGTCCACGTCTTTAGACACATGACTCCAAAGTGCGCTAGGTACATAAATGCCTTGTGAAGTGAGCAATCTGAAAAACAAACAATTTGAAAGTTTAAATTCCACAAATCATATTTAACGTGGATCTATGTTACACAAAAAGTTACTCAAAAACAGCCTTACCTTATGTAAACAATCTATTTACTAGCATACCATTAGATGAACGCAAAACATAATTAAGGAAATATTTGAAGATAGTAAACCTGAAGAGGATTACGCAAATAGTTATTATTCAATATCTTAGAAACTTAAAACGAAAGTAATTCATGGTTTAAAAAAATTAATTAGTTGTCCATCTCTAGTCCTCAAGGGGTACTTTAATTGAATACACATTTAATACAAACATGATTATGGAAAACGTGCGTAAACATAAATAAACAAATACTTTTATATTTTACTTCTAACAAGAATTTTGATATTTTTTATGTAGAATTAACGTAAATAGTTTAAAATAATTGGTTCTGCGTTGGACCAGACGGTGGAAGTTATACTTATTTGGCCATTCGTATATTCGTATACTTTCCTATAAATATTGAAAAAAAAATATATTTCCCAGCCGGTGAAGGGATTCTAGCGTAGAAGTCGAGTGCTTTAACCACTCACCCACCGAGACTCTTGAGGTATTTCTTGTAGAGAAAAGGTATAAAAAGGCACTTTCCGGACTTTACTCCTAACGCGTGCCGCAGTTTCTCGACCGACACCCCATGCAGATTACAACGGGCGCAAAGAAGTATAACTTCAAAAATAATAAGAAAACACAATTTTCGATTTACTTTATGATAAAAAACTCAATTTAAAATAACTTCTCACACTTTTAATATTCAATGTTCAACGTTGATATATTTATAAATATTTCGAATTTGTTTGTATAAGAATGTTTTGTACAAGTTTGTATATTTTTGGATACATTTTAAAATAAAATATTTTGTTCTTACCGTATTTAAAAAATCATACTTTACCATTTCAAATTAAATATTTGTTTTTATTTATTTATGTAAAAAAAAAATTGGGTCTGTGTCGGACCAGACGGTGGAAGTTATACTTCTTTGGCCATCCAATGGTATAGACAGGCAGACCTACTATTGATTTAATATATTTTGGGAAAAACTAGTCGTAATTTAGAGTAGCCCTACTATTTTGTAGACGACAGCCTATTCCTTTATAAAAAAACACTAACCAACACTGAAGGCATATTTTAAAATTAATATCACATTTTTCCTTCTCTGTTGCATACGCTTATGAGTACCATCGCTGCATCTGTTTGGTTGGTCACAGTTAGTCTGGGGACCATGATCAGTGTTCACTTACTACACCCAACAAAATGAATGAGCTCCCGAAGTTTCTGCAGATCGTCGTGAATCACCCTGCATATAAAATGTTTAATGACTGCCGAAACCGTGTTCAGGGGACCACGATCAGTGCTCACTTACTGCACCCAACAAAATTACAATTGCATTGTCATAGGTCCTTGATAAGTGTGCAAAGTTTCAAATCAGTCCGACGTTTTGAAGTAAAGGAAAGTATACGAATATACGAAGAAAGATATAAAAAGGCACTTTCCGGATTTTACTCCAACGCGTGACGCGGTTTCTCGACCGACACCCCGTCCCGATTACAACGGGCACAAAGAAGTATAACTTCAAAAACATAAATAGACAAACAACTGATATAAGTAAAATAAAACAACACATACAAAAGAAAAAGAAATTAAAATTATATTTTAAAGCAAAAACCTACTGCTAAGAAGAGATTAACTATATAATTCAAGTCTAATATAAGATTGTTTACACTTAAATTCCTTTTAGCTGAAGTTAGTGGAAGGTCGTAATTTGTTAAATGTGTTTTTTTTGCTGAAAAGAGCCTATGTACGAAATTTTAAGTCTCTAACCATTAATTTTGGCGTTTTAATCCTTTGTTGCCCAACGGTACTTTTAAGTACCACCATTGAAGAAACAACACTATAAGGAGCGAAACCTAATGGGTTTTAAGCGGACACTTGCATGGTAGTTGACATCGAAACCACTCGGAGCGCCACCAGTCTTTTGCAGCGCCCGAAACGAAACTGACATTATAGACAGAGTTTAAATTTTAAAACTGAAATTCAATAAAAAATAAAAAATCTCTATTGGTTGGGCTAATTGTTTTACGGAGCCCCCGCGTATGGAACTCTATGACTTCAATAAGTGAAAGCTTGTTGTTATGTTGTTTTAAATTTAGTGAAACAAAGTGGATTTAATGATCGTGTTGTGAAGTTATTGATTTTAGTACCGTTCCTGTATCCTGTTAACTCTTCAATGATTAGTGTTAATTTTATTCTTTAATCTGCAAGAAACTCTTGCTCTTTCAAGACAATATTTATGTCCTAGAAATGCAATAAAAAGCTATTTCATAGAGTTTATATATATATTTTATAATGCCCTAGACCCGTTGTTGTTAAATTCTCGGAAATATTGTTTTCGACTTCTTATGACCCCTTTCAAAATTAAATCCTGTATCCGCCCCTGACACATACATACATTGGAAAACAACATACACACAAATAGAATATTACACATCTCTTGAAACCAAGCATACAAAATTTAAAGTTAAAGATTTAATATAAATGCACTTCTAAAACCAGGTAGGCCTAAACTCTTTGAACTTGAAAGTACACTAAAAGAACAGGTTTTCCAAATTTTAGCTTTATATAAATAAAAATTAGACTACAGATGAAATTGCTACGGAGTTTGCTGAATTTTTAAAAGTAAAACTAAAAGGTAAAATGTTAATTTTAGGACTAATGAAAAAAAATAATGTTAATTAATGTTCTCTATCACAAATAAAAATTACAGATTTCCAAAAATCCGACCCATTATCTGGCGGTACCTGTTGGCCTCGACCCCAACTAGCCTTTTTCGACTGTTGAAAAGTGTTACCTCTAATAACATGGGGGTTTCGCTTCTTATAAAGTTCTTTCTTCAATGGTACCACCAAATTGAACTGTCTTTATAAAAGGTAACAGTGGCTTTATCTACAATTTGAGGCCTGGAGGTACTTTAGAGTACCATTGCAGTTCTGTAAAACATCAGGTCTTCACCTAGTTTCAACAAATGCCACCAGAAAGCAGGACTTGCTTGGCTAGTACTTGCTTTCAATTGGCAATTTATATGGTGTGATTTCCCCAATTTTTAAAAATATGTTCTAGTCTTTCATTTATCAGTATTTTTTTATTAAAAGGGTAGCATATTGCTTTAAATTAATTACTTAACTTAATAAGAACTGATCTAAGTTATTATTATAAACCTCTCACACATACAAATTAGACAGATTCAAACTTAAGAGCAACCAAGCAAACTTCCTATAACCACTCCTAGATGGTGCTGATAAACTATCTTTTACTTTACACGTAATATTTATACCTATAGTATAGTAACTGAAGTTTTGTTAATTTGTCAGTTTTCTTTAATCAAGCCGTAGCCTAGTGGATAACGTTGCGTCTTCCTGATCAGAAGATGCTGGATTCGAATCTAGGCTAGGGAGACCAGATATCTAATCATATCTGTGGTTTGAGGATAGGAGGGAGGAAGTAAAGGAAACGGTAGTTTGCTCGCTTCCAAGCTGACGGGATATGACTAGATATCTGGTCTCCGGCTGGGGCTGTTATGCATAATTTTACTAAGGTATTTATATATATATATATTTACAAAAAAACCAGTAAAAAAAATGTTTTTACTAAACAACCTTAGTTAATCACAAAAATAAATATACAGTTTTTTCTAATTTTATCACTTCTTAGTCCTCAAAGGGTTAAAAAAACACGGAATCTAAAGCCCTTTAATATTCATTTGGGGGCTTGAAACAGAGGTATTTTCTGTGCCACGACTTTATTATTTAGTCAACAGCTAAAGCTAGGTTTTTTTACCTTTCAAACCCCCTTCTGGAGGGGGATAATTGCTGGAATTTTCTTCTAAAATGTTTATAACAAAAGATTTCTCCTGGGTTAAGATTCTAAAAAAAAGCTTATACTAGATGTACTAATATTAGCGTAAACGTAGAGAAGGAGTTAGAGTATTTCTGTAGATTTGTTCAATTGATTAATCTGAGTTAATCTTACTAATTATGAATTTTAGAATAATCGGCCTATACATCATAACTGAAGTTTTATCAATAAAGTTTTATAAGGTAAAAATAATGCAGTAAAGAAAGGCTTTACACTTAATATAAAAGACAATCGTTTAAAATGAATTTGAAATAAAAGAAATTATTTAAAACTTACACATCTCCAGGTTGCCTGTTTCCATCTATAAAGCTACCGTCATCGTTACGTTTCAAAGTGGCACAAGTAGCGCTGGCAAATACAGCTGCAAGTACAACAAACACAACAATCTTGAAATGCATTTTCCTTATTGTTAAGTGCAAAGACGGCCGTATATATTGCTTGCTGTGTATTTTATATTCCTCATTAAAATATAATGACTTGATTTACGAAGCCACGCTAATTTCAGTCAGCGCTACGCATGATACCTCTCAACGCATTAGGTAAGTGTTTTGTAATCCAATTTAAAATTTAATTAAATTTAATCATGATGACGTTTGTCAATAAAAAGATTTAAATAGATTATATTGTGTTGCCTAGGACTGTTTATTATATCGTTATAATTACCTTGTGTTCTACATAATTAGAAAATGTGGTGGATTCTACCGTGGGGCTGGCGTGCGAAGCACGCAATGCTTTGTGTGTTGAAAATACCCCTAATAAGAGGTTTGGCGTGCGAAGCACGCAATGCATTGTGTATTGAAGACAATCCCAATATGTGGAATGGCGTGCGAAGCACGCAATGCATTGTGTATTGAAGACAATCCCAAATTGTGGAATGGCCGTCGGAACCATTTTGGAGCTATTCAGCACCGTCGTGAATAGACCTATTTCCCAAATTGTTGGTCGAAACCCTAAAATATCGGTCTATAAACTTAATTTTGGAAATTTGCTCAACTCACGTCAGCGGTTCAGCTGCGTGGTCGAATTATTATATCGTTATAATTACCTTGTATTCCTTGAAAATAAACATAGATCTATCATTAGCCACACAAACGCGTTAAATAAGAAAATAATCGAACACCATAGATTCCTGGATGATATAATTTGCTTGTTTGAAGGAACAAAGAGACAAATTAATAAACAAACCCATTTCATATACAACATCCATCCCGCACTGAAGTTCACCACTGAAATCGAGGCCAACAACAGCCTCAACTTTCCTGACCCGACCGTCACAAGAAACCGACACGGACCAACCATACAATATACTGTACTCCTAACCATCCGATATCACACAAACTGGCAGCTTACAATAGCTTCGTACACCGCGCTATCAACATTATGAACCTAGAAGACTTTAACAACGAAATTACTACAATAAAACATATCGCAATATCCGATGGATACGATTCCACTTTAATAGATAAAATAATAACCAAACACACACAGAAATTCAGAAAACCAACTTCAATTAACGAAAAACCTAAATATATCCCTAAGAAATTTAACCGAATTCTAGATCGTCCTATCGGCAACGTTTTCCGCAGACATGGATATAAAATCGCTCATCGAGCTTCGAATAATTTTAGTAATTTTCTACAAACCAAGCCAAATAATACCAAAGACAAATTTACAAATAGTGGAATATATACAGGGTTAGTTAAAAGTCTGGAGACACCCCCTTAACTCTCCACCGAGCATTGATAGAAAATCCAAACCCGGGGGTTGTTTATAGGTCATAAAAGCATAATTTCCCATGCATAGGGCAACGTTGCCCCCCAACTCAAAATCGGAATTTTTGGGGGATACTCAATATTTTTAGATGGGAAGTATGGTCATGTGATACCTCATTTTAAAGGTCTATTTAAGACTTGGAAAATGACATAAAGAAAATAAAAATCTTAAAACCAAAACAAAATAGCGGCCCTAAATGTGTTGAAATAAATCGACATAAAGTTGCTAATATCTCGAAAAGGAAGAGTTTTAAGAAAAAATTTCAAGAGACAAAAAATGTTTATTTCAAAGTGCTTGACTTAAAAAATATTGCTTCCAAATCGATTTCGTCAATTTTATTTTTTACAACATTTTTAAGATGGAGGAGTAAAAATAAAATTTATAAAAACGTCTTCTGGGGACCATTATCGATGCTTATTTTCTACTCCCGACCTTGGGTCTTACTGTGAGGGCCACTGCAATAGCTCATTTTTCCTATGGACATTCGCTAATAATAATGTAATAATAATAATATTTATTTTCCTCCAATTATTTACATTATATAATATATACATTTTACAGGTTGGGGAATATCTAACCATTTCTTCCAGTATTCGATGGTTAGTTTGAAAAAACTAAACTAAATACAAAATAATAAAAGTAATAAAAACAGAAATAAATACAAAATAATTAGTCTACCTTTATAATTAACATTTGACATAATGCGGCTACCCCTGCTTTGGTATATCTTATTAGCAGGATCTACATACATAATTAAATCAAACAAACTACAGTATATCCAAACACACAATTGCTTATACACATACTCGCTCGCATACACTCAAACTTCTATAAACTACCATATATATATAAACACATGCATTCCAAACAAACCAATGCATAGAACATTCACTGCACCAGATTGTTAAATAGTTCATCGCAGGACTCGAAACCCCAAAGCCAACCATGTACTAGCGACGTATACTTAACCATATTTGGTTCTTTCCAGATCTGCAATGGCAATTTATTAAATATTTTTGTACTAATATATGAAAATAAACTTTTTGTAGCAAATTTTGTTCACTTTTGGTCTTTTTATGTGCATCTGGTAGGAACTCCTTGTTATATAATAAATTTGGACATTGCAAGTATTTTCGCTCCTGCTGTAAAACATCTGCAGGACTTTATATATAAATAAATGTTTCAGGGGCAATACATTTAGTTGTTGAAATAAGTGAAAAGAATGGTAGAAAAGAATGAAAATTGAAATTCGGATAAAATGTTTTTGGGTGACAATTAGAGGTGAAGGCGCGTCCTCCCAAGGCCACACATACTACAGGCCGGAGTGCTCCCATCCACTTCGGACGAAACGTCACAGCAGTCGCCCAACTTCCCGCCTTCAGTTGCATACTATTACATATTACGTACATATTACTAAATAACTATTCTAGAAGATTAAACAAATAAAAGAGCACTGTGGCGACAAAATCACACTGATTTAAATCAAAACCCCGAACCACAAAACAAGGAACAAAAGCAATAACTAAACAAAACCCTCTGAGGATGACGAACATGTCATCGAAATGTAGTACATAAGGGTAGCGTATTAAACATAACTTACAATTTAGCTGTTTAGTTATTGTTTTTGTTCCTTGTTTGTGGTTCGGGATTTTTATTTAAATCAGTGTGGTATTCTAGAAGAGTTACTGACACAATGGAAAAAAGAAAGCCAGTAAATGATGATAAAGACAAAAACACACTGAAGAGAAAGGCAAAAACGTTGTGTAACTGACAAATTCATAAAGAATGCCCTAAACATTGTAATTTGTATACAATAAACCAACTAAAATTACAATTCTTGGTACTTGTTTAATAAAACACCACAATGTATTTGAAATGGAAAAATCTACTTTTTCTTTAAGGATTCAATGTTATTGTAAATGTAGAAAAACATTAAAATAATAAATGTTAATCTAGGGTATTTATTTGTATATTACAGTACTTTCTTTTGGTTACAATTATTTTTTTCTAGTACAGAATTCTTGTTTTGAGTTGGCAATGACCTTTAATTGTTATTGTTTAATAGAATAAAATGTTGATTGTAATTAGCAATTGGTAAATTTAAATGATATAATAAAATGATTTGAAATTTTCAATATAGAAGTGTCTTATTTTATTTGAAAACTAATAAAATAATTTTAATAACGTTTCATAAACTTCATTAATAACAAATATGTAGGACACAACAATATTTTGAGATTAATTGTGTTTTAATGAAGTATTGCTGTATTTTATGTTTTTGTCTAAACAGAATAGATTATATTTAATACATGCAACAGTTACATAAATTTAGGTATGTTTTGATATAGGCCTGTATTACACTATCAAAGTTCTTTGTCAAAGAACTTTGATAGTGTTGTAATACAGGCCATATTAAAACAACACTGTCAGACTTTTTAACACTTGGAAACAATGTTTATGTTTAGTCCTTGCAAATGTGCTGTAAATTTACCTTAAAACACTATTTATGGACATCGTTGTGTTCGTCAGTTAATGCAGAATAATAAAATATAAGTTTTATACACAAAAACTTGGATTAGCGACGTAGGGTGCAGTAGTTTTGAGCAAGCTACATTGATGCGCTATGAGGTTAAAATATCCTCATCAAGGCTCCAGTATGAGTTTGGTGAGCTGGGATTGCCCAGAATCGATACTTCATAACCCACTCTAAGATCCATGTGTTCAATTAACCCAGACGGAGCGGCACCCTACATACTAACTTAATTTTAAGTAAGGCCTATACTTAACCATCACACATTTCTCGAAAGCATTTACATTGACAAATTAAAATCAGGTAATTATTAGCGAATTTTCATAGGAAAAATGCGCTATTGCAGTGGCCCTTTTAGTAAGACCCAAGGTCGGGAGTAGAAAATGAGCACCGATCATGGTCCCCAGAACAAGTTTTGGGGTGTCATTAAAAATCATATACATACATAATGACCTGTATATAGATATGTATATATGTTTTCGCACTCTAGCGGCCGCATTTTAAGTCCGATTTGGTCCAAATTTGGTACACATGTTGGTTGTCTACGTCGCTCAGACCAGTTCGTTAGCAAAAAAAAATTAAACAACCGGAAGCACGTTTTTTGACCCGAAGTAACCATTTTTTTAAAATAAATGCTTTAGATTTTTTCTACGAGAATAATTTTTTTTTTTAGAGTTATTTCTAAACATATAAATGTAGAATGTTATTCTGCATATTTCGTTTTTTTACGCGACCTCATAGCTCGCTTGGTTCCCCCAAAATCGATACGTAAAATACTATAAAAGTACCCGGTTCAAAGCCATGTGGTGGAATTTACCGCGGGGTTGTCGTGCGAAGCACTCAATGCATTGTGTATTGAAGATACTCCCAATATGCGGAATGGCGTGCGAAACATTTTGCAGCTATCCAGCACCATCGTGAATCTCGTGAATTTCCAAAATTTCTTGTTGAAACCCTAAAACATAGACCTTTAACTTAATTTTGGAAATTTGCTCAACTCACGTCAGCGGTTCAGCTGCGTGGTCGAATTATTTAATTTATTCTTTTTGATAATATTCTTCACAGCGAATATTTTTAATAACTTTCTAAATGTAGCCCAAAGTTTGAATTTAATAAAAATAAAAGGATTTAGCCTCCTGAGACACAAAGGACAGAATGATTTAAATTCATAATTTTTCTATTAGTTAATTGTGTACTATTACTTTGTGAGAACAAAATCTTCCCATATCGAGGTATTCTTCGTATTCATGTATTCGAACAATGTATTAACATGATTAAAGGTCCGGAAAATAAATTCACTATAAAAAATAGGGGAAAATATAGCCTGAAGTTCTAACTTATAGTCTGTAATGCCAGTATGTTTCAAGCAAATGTTCCCGTATTGAGCTATGTCATATATGTATTATACATGCTGACAATTAATTAACATAATTCAAGGCACAGAAAAGAAATACGAATTACTAACTTACTTTAAAAGCCGTCATCTAATGAAGAACTACTGTCGCTTGCTGACGGTTCATCACACGCTACTGGAGATTTGTTTTCGCCGATGTATAGCCGGCCATTGCCTTATCTTCCCTTATCTTGTTTACTGTTCCGGCTCTTGAAACATGTTTATTTGTCTATTTCAGTCCATTAGCGATAAAGGTTGTTTACTATTGGGTTGGGTTGGTTTGCTTGAAACATACTGGGACTAGATACAGTAGGCCTACTATAAGTTAGAACTTAAGGATTTTTAGGGTGAATTTTTTTCCAGGCCTTTATTAATGTTAACTTGTTGTTAGAATACATAAATACGATTTGGTTCTGACAAAGTTATAGTAAACAATTATGTTTGATTCAAATTAAAAAAAATGTTTCATTCAAAATAAACCACAATTAAAACTGCCCGGGAGATCTCCAAAAATAGGTATCAATTTCGTTGTAATCTGAAACCAATACTAATAGTAATTATCTTCAAGATATTTGTAATGAAAGGTAAATTTTTTATAATTAAATTATTAGCATAACAGAAACACTTCAGATATGAAAGTATTTATTTAAATTAATTAAGTACATGCTTAAGACGCGTAACCATAGAGTGTAAAGTTGTAATGCAGACCATGGCCTGGCGCAGAAGTGAGTGTAAAGCTTACGAATGGATGTCCCACTCCTCCTACATAGTCGGTAATGCCACCTGGTACCCTGGCATTCAGTACCATTATCATGGTAATTTCTCGAATAAGTGGTGGGCCTTGAGGATAGTACACGCCTTTAGACATAGTTGGAAAAGGTGGCTCTAAAGAAACACAAATGCGTTGTGAAGTGAGCAATCTGAAAAACAAATATTTTGAAAGTTTAAATTCTACAAATCATATTTAACGTGGATCTATGTTACACAAGAAGTTACTCTAAAAGAATCTTACCCGATGTAAACAATCTATTTATTAGCATACATTTAGATGAACGCAAAACATAATTAAGGGAATACTTGAAGATAATAAACGTAATGAGGATTACGGAAATAGTTATTATTCAATATTTCAGAAAGCTAGAACGATATGTATTTCGAAGTTTTTACTGAAATTATTTAGTTGCTTTCTCCTGTCCTCAAGACATTTTAATTAATAGTTTAATTGAAATAATCATTTAATACAAATATGATTATGGAAAACTTGGGAATATATAAATACTTTTATATTTTACTTCTAATAAGAATTTGGGTATGTTTTTGTATGTACAATTTACGTAAATAGTTTTTTTTTTATAAGAAAACGTACTCTGCTATACAACTTTATGATAAAACACACTGTTTAAAACCACTTCTCACACTTTTAATATTTTAATGTTCAACGTTAATATAGTTATAAATATTTCTTCTTTTTTTTAATAAGAACGTTTTTTAAAAGTTTGTATATTTTTTAATACATTTTAGAATAAAATATGTAGTTTCCATAAATCTCTCTCTCTCTCTCTCTCTCTCTCTCTCTCTATATATATATATATATATATATATATAATCCAAATACCACTCACTCACTGACTCATCACGAAATCTCAAAAACTACTGAACAGATTGCAGGGTTTGGGAGCATCAAAGTTGCTAAAAAACCACTGAACGGATAGAAATGAAATTTGGTAAGTAGCTTTCTCTAGGCCCAAAATTTTCTTTTCTATTTCTCTTTTATGCTCGCTAAGAAAGGTTTTCAAAAAATTCTAAATTTTAGTGGTGTTTGGGAGGGTCAAATTTGCTAAAAAAACTACTGAATGGATTGGAATGAAATTTGATATGTCGTTCCTCTAGGGCCCTAGGTGCTCGCTAAGAATGGTTTTCAAAAAATTCAAAATTTTAGCGGGGTTTGGCAGTCAAAGTTACTAAAAATCCCCATAAGAAATACCTAAATAGTATAATATATTTATTGATATATTTTTTTGGTTAATATACATTTAACTTTAATTTGTCTATCCGTGCAAAGCCGGATTGGGCCAGCTAATATATATATATATATATTTACATTTGTCTTCTTGTTTATCCGCCTTTCTTAGCTTTGTCTTTTCTA
>JAGFPH010003635.1:26891-50761 GCA_018207615.1 Philaenus spumarius | reverse complement strand
TAGAGTGCTCGACGGATAAAAATAAGGTAATTAATTACCCATTATTAGAATGATTTCTGTTTACGTTCATAAATAAACTAAACAAATGCAATTTAAATGCTTTGACAAATTAAATTACACAAGGGTAGCTTTATGTTAAGTTAATGAAATATTCGTTCTAGAGGTATTTACTTTTGTTATATTAGTATAGAATTTTGTATGGGACTTAATTCATTGACTGTAAATAATGAAATACAACCCTCTCGAAGAGGGAGTTTTGACACTGCGAGCGAAACGAAACAGCGAGTGAGCCGCGACTGGAGACTGAGGTGCAAACAAACTCTACTTATATATTTCGTGAGTAGTCCAATTTCCCAAATAGTTGTTTGAATCGTTAAAAACACACCTACACTTAATTTTGAAAATTTACGGTTGATTTACGGCTAATAAAGGTAGTCTATAATTTCCTCGTTTCAATCTTTGTCTCCAGTGGCGGCGATAAGAACCCGCGGGTCCCCCCGCAAGTTTGTTCATCGGGCCCCCCTCCCCCTATAATATCTTTAAAACCATTATTACTATTGACGAGTGAACGGGTTAATTTATTCATTAACCGAGGCATATGACCCGAAATTTCCTTTACTTCACGAACGCCATGATAAATAGTTTTCGGAATAAAAAATGACCAATATAAAATAAAATATAAAATTTTTGTACGTTATTCTTACACTCGCGCTCCAAGGACGAATCAAAAACCTACTACTGAGACATGAGATAATTATTACAGAATATGTTAAATATTAATTAAAGTAAATTCAATAAGTAAAATCATTTATATTTCATACAAAGAAATAAATGTATTGTTAATAGTACGATTTAAACTTGTCTAAAACACTCCTATTGGTTTTAACTAATTTTCGTCCTAAAAACGTAAAGTAATAAGATTTGTATTCCTCTCAAATGTAGCAGTAATAGTATTAATGAGATTAGATTATTATTTTAACAAATAAATTAGTATTATTAGAAAAATCCAAGTGATTGTGTTTTCACGGCTGTACATATGACACTTATTATCAATTTATATAAGATTATGAACTTACCAAAAATCCATTCTGCAAGGGTCACTTTCTAGTATATACATTTCGGGTTATCTCGTGTCCTTTGTTTATCCAATGCCAATGCTTTAAACTGAGTGTTTTGTAGTTTTGTTCATTGTATGGTAATCGTTTATAAGTTATTTAGGTAATTGAACAACTATTTGTACAATCATTAGATCACTTAATATTAAAAACAATTATGGTTGAATAATTTAAATACTGTCAGTAGAGACAGTTTATCATAGTTTTATAGCCACATACACACTGAGTTATTGAAGTTGGCCTAATCTGCGTTTTTTCAAAAGAAGAAACTCTTCCACAATTTTATCTACATTAATTTCTCGCGTTTAATGTTGTTCAATACTGAGGATCGCCAAATCACTAAGTCATGATTGGCTCATAGTACTTCTCAAATAATTCTTGATAAGCTTTAATTTTGAAAAGCTTCTTTCTGCCGTTGCAGTCGTCACTGGTAGGGTGAGGTACAGTTGCACCGTTGAGGCAAGGTTTGGGAAGCTACTTAAGAACAAATTATTTTCTTCAATCAGCAGTTTTGCTATATGTCTGACAGTTTTTTTTTGCGGCAATCTCATCTGATAACAATAACCTGAATGACAATATTTCTCCCGTTAGCTGGTCATTGATGTCATAAGGATACTTAGTTATGAGGACAATTGCTTTTTCTGTAAAATCTTTCTCAAGAAGTTTTGTCAAGTTTTTCGGCCTCAAAAAAGAAAAAGTTTTCGACTACCACTTGTAAACTAGAGAGACTGTTTTGTATCTGATTAATTATAATATCCAATGAGGAATTGAATATTTTTATTTCAAACGATTTTACAGGATCGTCAATTCTACGATCAGACGCTAGTTCATCAAAAAACCGCTTCACAATTCTCTATCGATTTTTCTTCATTTCAGTAGATATATTACAACTTTGTGCAAACTGCGTTGATTCAGAAAAACACTCTGAGAAATTTGCCCTTAATTCTTGTACACTTTTCATTGCTCGGTTCAAAAAGTAACAGGCTTTGTCCAGATCCACTGATTAATGATGCAAACTCTGCGAAATAATGGTTATTGAAGATTTGGATGCACAATCATGTCTGCAGACATTTAGCTTACTTTAGTAATTGTTTGACAATACTTACTTAAAAACCCGGTCAAGGCTCGCGGGCCCGCTAACGCCCCCACTGTTTGTTTCTTTTCATAAACCTCTCTCGCCTTAGTTCATATTGTCCTCCCTAAAGAGGGCTGGGAGTAAACCGACCAGTAATGTCACTGGTTTTATGCTTTAAAATCAAAATTCACGAAAATCCTTTTTTTTAGTGTAGTGACCCCATAACAATATAACTTAAAATTTTCACAATTTTTATCTCTTATTTCAGCTCTTTTTATCTGTTTTCCCTGAACTTGAACGCAATTCGGGGGTAGTTTGCACCCTCAAGGGGTTGAAAACTACTTCGGATAATCTCGCGGCCCCGTTCATTTCACCTCCCACCAAAAAATAGAGGGAACATTTTATTTTCCGTTATTTCCTCATTTTTCGTCAAATTAGAGGTGATTTAACCCCCTACGGGAACCCTTGTGGCGCATTTCTTTGTCGGTCTCTATGGGGCTACTTAATTTCTAAATTCTAATCATTGTGCATTCCATAGCATTATTTGGCGGTGTCATAAACGTTATTGTGAAAAACCTTAAAAACGGTAATTTTTTGTATTTTTATGTTTGGCGCTGGGATTTTAGAGCCTCGGGACCCCGATTTTCGGAATCAGTGTCCACAAAAAACATAAAATACAAGTGGTCCGGTTAGGGAGGCATTTCCTGAGGTCATACCCCGTGTTTTAAATGGACTATCCTTCATCCGATTATTTTGACAGCTACACCATCCGATAGGAAATCAAAAGGGCAACGAAAAAGGCGTCTTGACATTTTTTGTTAAAATGTACGGTTTTTTGTCATTTAGGTTTGAAATCTTCAAACAGCCGCCATTTTGCAACGCTTTATTTGATATAATCGTTTATTTTTTTTTAAATACACCATTATTAGATTAAACTTTATATCAAGTTTAAACTCAATCGGTTAAACCGTTCTCTAGATATGAATTGTGTTGTACAAACAACAAAGCCGAGGATATCTGGAAAACGAAGCGTCTATTGTATTGGCCCGTTGGGCACTTTCGCTTAACTATGTTTCTGAAATCTCGCGTCACGCAACTTTTGCGTAGACACAAGTCAGAGCGTTATTATAATTATTCCTTACATATTGAATTATTCTTAGAATTCTACGTAGAGTGCATACACTAATACTTCACTTAAAATCATTATTCACTAAATAAATACTGCTTACATTATAATGATCATTATTTTTCGCTTACTTATTATAATTATAATATTATTACATAATAATAGACCTATTATAATTATAATAATATTACAATATTATAATATTATAACTATGCAATTTCAAAATTTGATATATAATATTTTTTGACAATATATTGACTTTTATAATTTGTTGACCCTTATTCTCCTCTAATATTGATACTGATAAAAATATAAATCGGACATAGAAGTTATCACTTCCAACGTGTGGTCTTAAGCACACCCAATGTTTTTTTTCTTCCTTTTTGTATGAGGAATCATATCCCAAAATCCTGAAAGATTTTTTTTAGACAAGTATATAGATAAATGGTCAAACATATTATACTGTACCATACATTATACTTGCCAATCTAATAATTGGTTTTCTTTAGTTTGGTTTTAAAGTCAAAACTTACCCAATAATCTTGTTATGATGTTGGATCACATCTTTCATACACATTTGTAAGTAGTTGTCCAGGGGTAATGCCAAATTTAAAGTAGTTTCTCTTTTCAGAAAAGCCATCTTCACTTGTTTCTGCAGGTGCAGACTCCTCACGTCCAGCTGTTTTACTGCCACTGACAATATTTGCAGTTCTTTGCACGCGTATATGACCAACACGGAGAACAAAATACCGGCGAAAAAATGAAAGGCCGAAAGTACCAATATAAATGTAGTCGTGAAGCAGTAGGCGGCAATGTATTTAAACGCGTTGTCTATGTAAAATGGAAACCAGCAATGCAGAGGGAAATTTATCCTTTCTAATTTATCGAAGCCGTGTTTCATATTTTGTACGAGATGAAACAGAGGTGGCAGCACTTTCGCGGACAGTGGGATTAAAGTACAGGATAAAAAGAAAAGGATACACTTCTTAGCACGTTTTGCTGCCTTTAATTTGATTTCAATCTGTTCTTTAGAAAACGGCGTGCAGTATACAAACAGATCCACTGTTAAGATACGGAATAAATCATACACGATCATCTTTTTTAAGCTGCCGATAATAACAACCCCTGAAATCACACCCGACATGATGATTGTGTCGAATATTGAAAGCGTGACGTAGTCACTGTCGTTGACATATTTGATCATCCCCGTCACGTTGGCAAGAGACATTACTACATAGTAGACAAAGTAGAAAACGATCTTCAAACTGCTTTTATATTTCGACCCGTTGCAGTACGTGATGTCTGCGATTTTTCGGTAGTAACTGAGCAAACTATTGCTGAGCCTGTTCATCTCTGTAATCTGAAATAGAAAATAGCAACTAAAGTAATTGAATTTTTCGTCATCGCATATTTATAATACAATTTATTATTTTGCTTTATCTGTTTAATGTAAATCATTGTGTGACATGTTTGATTTATTTTAAGGGTGGATATCCAATTTCATCCCTTTTACTTCAGTGATCGAATTGCAAATGTTTTTTTTTTACTTTCTCACTACACTATAGTATAGAGAAAGTATAGTGGTCGTCAAAAAAAATCGTTGTTGAGATTTTTGTGGAAATATCCGTTTTGGATCCTCCTGAGTCAAAAAGTGTTTTTTACAAAATGTCTGCCTGTATGTCTGTATGTATTCAAAGCTAGAGAGAAAACTATTCGATCGATTTCGAACAAATTTGCACCAAACATGTCAATTAGGCCTGTATAGATGCACGAAAAGATGTTTTGAAAAACAACCCTCTTTTTTGACAAAACACCCCCAAAAAATTAGTTATTATTTTTTATAAAAAAACCGCTATAACGATTTTGATGAAATTTGCCTTATTTGTAGCCCTTAATGTACCCTACAATATGCAACAACCACATTCTACTTTAGCTAAAAAATAATAATAATATCTGATTTTGGGGTTTTTTTTTGTCGAAAAGGGGGTTGTTGTTTATTGTAAATACCCCTAATATGCGGGTTGGCGTGCGAAGCACTCAATACATTTTCTATTGAAAATACTCCTAATACGGGGTTTGGCGTGCGAACAACGTAATGCATTGTGTCTCGGAAATACTCCCAATATGCGGGTTGGCGTACGAAGCACGCAATGCATTTTGAAATGAAAATACTCCTAATTCGGGGGTTGGCGTGCGAAGCACGAAATGCATTTTTTATTGAAAATACACCCAATACAGTGGTTGGCGTCCGAAGCACGCAATTCACTGTGTATTGAAAATACTTCCAATACGGGGGTTGACGTGCAATGCACTGTGCGTCGGCCGCTTCTCATGGTATTCAGTGTCAAGCTCACATGTGCGTCCTTAGCAGCGGAACGTGTTAATAATTTAAATATGTTTGTGAGAAAGTATGTGCCAGTTTCACGTATCATATTTTTGTTTGTTTAATCAATTAAGAATAATATATATAAGCGAAATACCACTCACTCACTCACTGACTCACTCATTACGGTTCCTCAAAAACGACCGAAAGGATTGAAATGAAATTTGGTATGTAGCTTCCTCTAGGGCCATAGGTGCTCAATAAGAAAGGGTTTGAAAAAGTTCAAATTTTTAGGGGGGTGTTTGGGGGAATCAAAGTTATTAAAAAACGATTTCTTCAAAACTACCGAACGGATTGGAATGAAACTTGGTATGTAGCTTCCTCTAGGTCCATAGGTGCTTACTGAGAAAGGGTTTGAAAAAGTTCCTAAATTTTAGAGGGAGTTTGGGGGGATCAAAGTTATTAAATCACGATTTCTTCAAAACTACCGAACGGATTGGAATTAAATTTGGTTTGTAGCTTACACTAGGGCCATATTTGCTCACTAAGAAAGGGTATGAAACATTTCGAAATTTTAGGAGGGGTTTGGGGGGATCGAAGTTACTAAAATCATAATTTCAGATCTTTTATTATAATGACAATAGTGCTTTTATTATTTAAGATCTATATATATAAAAGCCAAATACCACTCACTGACTGAACACTTAAAAAGAATACAATTACGTTAAAAAGACTGAAAATACCAACCACCACGGGCAACGCCGTACAGGTCAGCTAGTAATTTTATATTTATAGTTTGTAGGAATTTAGTGCGATTTATTTTGTTTTTTATAGGGGCAGCTATCCCATTTAAATATTTTTGTTTGTGACGATATTCTCTAAAAACAATCCTGGTATTGATATGTGTTAAATTGTGAATTTTTAGTAAAATTAGTTGAGTAGTTTTTGAGAATACAAAAAAAGTAATTGGATTATTATTTAATGTTAAGGGTAAGTATCCCTTTAAGTCATCCCTTTGACATGATAGAGATTCATGTGGAGATATATTTTTTTTAAATCAAATTTTCACCCCTGCCGTGTATTTATATTTTCCACGTTTTTTGTCTGTTTTAAATCCCACAAGAGTGGTGTCAGTCAGCACCAACATGGATATTCCTTCCGTTAGCAAATACTACAATATCCAATTCATAGACTGAAAGTGTTTGAACATGGTGTGCGTTACTCAGGTTTGTACAATGGACTGCCTCAGTATTTGTAAAAAATTGATTCTCAGTGTGGATTTGAGAAAAACTTAAGAAGATACCTCACGGAGCGGGCATTTTACTCGGTATGAGAATACTTGACAAGTAGGCATTGAGTCTATACCATTGTTGCTTTGACTGTAATCATCTATACTTATAAAAGCCAAATACCATTGACTCATTGACTCATCACAGTTTCTCCAAAACCACGAGGCCTAAAAACATGAAATTTGGCACTAATACTCTTTATAGGCTCTAGACGCACACTAAGAAAGGGTTTCCGAAAATTCGAAATTTTAGGGGGGTTTTGGGGGGTCAAAGTTATTAAATCACGATTTATCAATACCGAACGGATTGGAATGAAATTTCTTATGTAGCTCCCTCTAGGGCCATAGATGCTCGCTAAAAAAGTTTAAAAAAAAATTCGAAATTTTAGGGGAGGTTTGGGGGTCAAAGTTACTACAAAAAACCATCGAACGGATTGGAATGAAATTTGGTATGTAGCTTCCTCTAGGGCCCTAGGTACTCGCTAAGAAAGTGTTTTAAAAAATTTGAAATTTTAGGGGGGTTTGGGTGGTAAAAGTTACTAAAAAGAAACACCGAACGGATTGGAATGAAATTTATTATGTAGCTTCTTCTATGGCCCTAGGTGCTCGCTAAGAAAGAGGTTTTTTAAAAAAATCTTAATTTTAGGGGAGGTTTGGGGGGTAAAAGTTACTAAAAATCCACATAAGAAATACATAGTGTAATATATTTATTGATATAATATATTTTTTGTTAATAAACATTTAACTTTGATTTGTCTATCGGTGCAAAGCCGGGTCGGGCCAGCTATTGTCTTATATATTTTTTGTATATATCTTGCATATTTATTGTTAAAACTAATTGTATTTATTAAAATGTTAATGTATTTTGTGTATATGAAGTGTAAATGTAGGACAACTCATAAGTATATTTCAGATTTTCTGAACTTTGTACGCCGTGTATTAGGGAAATAATAAATCAATAGTTTTGTATATCCCTAAAAAATAATATTACACAATCTTTATTGCTTGTAGGAAGTTAGTTTAGTTTACACGTATTGTATGAAGGTAGCGACCCCATTTCAACTCCATCCGACGGTGAATCTAAACCATCCAGGTATCTACTAAAACATACACAAAATTGCATCAAAATTGGTTCGATTAGGAGGAATTCAGTGATATACATATGTGCAGAAGAATTACATAGAGGTGCTGAAAAGTCCGGAGACAACTCTGTATGTTTAGTGAGTGGGTAGAGAAAAGCGAAATTAATAAAACGTTTATAAGGCATAAAATTGTACTTTTTATATGTGGAGCTACTTTGCCCTCATATTTAAAACTTAATTTTTTTTAGTTTCTCAAATTTGTTTAAAATAGTTTTTAATGTAAAGTAAAGTTCTTTTATCAATATCTTTAAAAAGAGGATCACACCAAAGGGGTCTACATTAAAACAATGTTAGCAACCCACAAAAGTTCTGTTACAGTTTTAATTTACACTAGCTGGCCTGACCCGGCTTTGCACGGATAGACAAATCAAAGTTAAATGTATATTAACAAAACATATATTATATCAATAAATATATTACACTATGTATTTCTTATGGGGATTTTTAGTAACTCAAAGTATTTTTAGTAACCCCCAAACCTCCCCTAAAATTTCGACTTTTTAAAAAAAACTCTTTCTTAGCGTGCACCTAGGGCCCTAGAAGAAGCTACATAATAAATTTCATTCCAATCCGTTCGGTGTTTCTTTTTAGTAACTTTGACCCCTAAACCCCCCTAAAATTTCGAATTTTTTCAAACCCTTTCTTAGCGAGTACCTAGGGCCCTAGAAAAAGCTACATACCAAATTTCATGCCAATCCGTTCGGTGTTTCTTTTTAGTAACTTTGAATCCCCAAACCCCCCTAAAATTTCGAATTTTTTCAAACCCTTTCTTAGCGAGTACCTAGGGCCCTAGAAGAAGCTACATACTAAATTTCATTCCAATCCGTTCGGTAGGTTTTGATAAATCGTGATTTAGTAACTTTGACCCCCCAAAACACACCCTAAAATTTCGAATTTTCGGAAACCCTTTCTTAGTGCGTGTCTAGAGCCTATAAAGAGTATTAGTGCCAAATTTCATGTTTGTAGGCCTCGTGGTTTTGGAGAAACTGTGGTGAGTCAATGAGTCAATGGTATTTGGCTTTTATAAGCATAGATTAAAAACTATATTTTTAGGCCTTATAAACATTTTATGATTTTTCTTTTCTCTACCCACTCAATAAAGCGTTACGGGGATGTCTCCGGCTTTTTCAGCCTATGTATTGTACCTATTAACATTTTGTAATAGGAAATTTCACTGTACGAACTCACTTAATGTAATTATATACTATAAATAAGAGATCAAATTATGTAAAAGACTAATAATAAATCAATGCACAAGATATTTAATGTATATACGGAAACAAATCTATAAGACAGTACTTTCTGCAAAAATCCTCAAATATAATGGTTAAAAATACGATAGTGTACAGATACCGCCGTGAATGCTGCACTTGAGCAAACCGCTACTAACCCGACTAAAAACATCAGTATCCGATACATCTCTGTTTAACACATTCACTGCTAAGGACGCACAATATGTCAGCCTGACACTGAACACTATGAGAAGCTGCCGACGCACAGTGCATTGCACGCCAACCCCCATATTGGCAGTATTTTCAATACACAATGCGTTGCGTGCTTCGCACGCCAATCCCCGAATTGGGAGTATTTTCAATACAAAGTGCATTGCGTGCTTCGCACGCCAACCCCCGGGTTGGTAAAATTCTCAACACACAGATCATTGCGTGCTTCGCACGTCAATTTAAACCTGGGTGCTATGGACGCAAACGTGCGTCCGTTTTAAAATATTAGTGATTATTACGTAAAAACTGTACAAAGGTTAAATAATAAAAAATAAATAAATTTCTACTCTTATAATTTCATTTATTCTTATAATTGCGAACATTAATCGAGTTAAAAATCCCCGTTAACGTAGTTAGGTAGGCCTAGATAAAGTCTGTTGTTTTAAAAGTATGCACCACGTCCAAAAAATTTTTACACATTTGTAGCCTATAGCAGAGTATATAGTTTAATTGTTGCTGGGGGTGAATCGGATTTTACCGTCACGCGTTTTACAATGCATTTGGTGAAACGCTCTATTGTGAAACGCTCTAATGCGAAACGTTCTATTCCACATGTTTGGAAAAAGTTTTGGTCTTGCCGAGATTTGAACCAGCAGAGTCCATCACCATAGACTATCGTCTTAGGCGGTTGGGTCTCGATCGTATTGCTAATTTAGTATATTTGAGATGGGTATATAAGTGTAACAGATTGTCCTACGTCATAGGTTTAATCTGTTAACCTTAACACAATGTATAGGTTAATTAGTAATACCTCTGAAATGGACATTGTGCTTCATCATTTCGTAAGTTGTGTTAAAATGTTTACACTTCTCCCGTTTGGTCCACAATTACAATTGAAATATTATTTCTTTGAACGATGTATTTCTGATGTGTTTCTAATTAATCTGCCTGTGATTTTTCTCGGGGGCTTACTAGTATAAATAATAAATATGCACAAACAATAGCCTACCTACTAACTATAATAAAAACGTAGCTAATTGTAAGGTTGATTTGATCTTTGAGATTTAAGAGAATATGTTCAAGTTGGCTGAGGCACGTCTTCACGCGGACAGTACACTATCTGAATAGTGAAAACAGATTGGTAGAGCAGGCGGCTTAGACCTTCAAGGAAAATCTAATTAGAATGCCCGGCTCTGGCAGGTGACAGCACATTCCTAAGGTAATGTATACGAATATTTAGTTCATTTGTTACAAGTTTTTCAACATCAAAAGATATTACCTGTGTTATTTTCAATTGTTTTTTATTCGATATAATTTTAATTTACATACTAAACTAGCTGACCCGTACGGCGTTGCCCGTGGTGGTTGGTATTTTCAGTCTTTTTAACGTAATTGTATTCTTTTTAAGTGTTCCGTCAGTGAGAGGTATTTGACTTATTATATAGATCTTAAATAATAAAAGCACTATTGTCATAATAATAAAAGATCTGAAATTATGATTTTAGTAAATTTGATCCCCCCAAACCCCCCCCCCCCAAAAATTTAAAATTTTTTAGAACCCTATCTTAGCGAGCGCCTATGGCCCTATAGGAAGCTACATACCAAATTTCATTCCAATCTGTTCTGTAATTTTGGAGAAATCGTGATTTAGTAATTTTTACCCCCAAACCCCCATAAAATTTACAATTTTTTAAAATCCTTTCGTAGTAAGCACCTATGAATCTAGAGGAAGCTAATACCAAATTTCATTTCAATCCATTCGGTAGTTTTTGAGAAATCGTGATGAGTGAGTCAGTGAGTGAGTGGTATTTCGCTTTTATATATATAGATACGGACCGACATACGTTTAAAAAGTTAATATATACTTGAAACGAAACATGCTTTATTTGCTTTTTAAGTTGTATAAACGTAAAATAATATTTTGAAAAACGGTGCACAAAGCTTAGAAAAATCTGTAAATATATATATAAATCAGGTTCATAATAATATCCTACCTACTAACAATATTTCAAAAACGCAAATAATATCTACAATATGGACGTAAAAATGATTTTCCATTTAGAAAATTCTAATTAATTATCCCGTCACTGAAACAAGCAATTCATTTCCAGGCGTGAACACTTAACAATGAGGTAACTCATTTATGTCAGTTTCAAGTATTAATGCACTGTTTCTTCAAGATTATATTTTCTTGATAAATTAAGGAAGATAAAACGGTAATTATTGTTATTTTGTACTCAAAGTTTATTCATCTAAAGTAACTACTCATTCTTGTTTTATAATTATGTTTATTTGGTTTATAATATTTGGTCCGCGGTTTATAATATTTGGTCCGCACGCCGACCCCGTTAAGAACTATTCACAAAATTATGTTATGTTTTCTTTATAATAAGGGCGTAGGATTAATAATAACCCCAAAACCGAGACGGTAAATAATGTTAAATGTTCGAATCAAATTATTTAGTATATATTATAACAGCAGTTAAAATAAACGAAAAGAACCAGCAAGGCTCATGTCTACACTTAGGGCCTAAATAAGAAAATAACTTAAAAGTTAGAAATACAAATAATTGCTTCAAAGTTTGAAATCAACTGTAATGGAAATATTATTACAAACAGCTGATTTATCTGTTATTTTATTCAATTGGTTACTATCTTAATGAATGTAAATACATGTGTTCCTTCGTCAGTCTAGGTCTAGCCTAAGAATTCTTTCCCGCTAAATTTACAAATATAGAAACAAAAAATGTTTTTATCAAAATGAATTAAAATATGTTACTCAGGGACAGTGTAGCTTTTTATTAGTAAAACTGTTTTTCAATCGGTCCAGAAGTTCCAGAGATTACCCCCTGCATACAAACAAAAAACAAACTTTACCTATTTATAATATTAGTATAGATAAGGAAATACGTTCAGAAACCTAGTATGGGCTTTTGAATGGCAGTTTATAGTAAGTAAATCGAAGGGTTTGACATAATGTAAAACAAAAACATTACAGCACAAAATTAAGTAACATGAATTTACAACTTCGATTGAGTTTAGTTACTAATACGTTTCGTGACGATTTTTACTTTATTTCAATAATCGAGTTAACCCGTTCACTGCGGCCGGTATGAAATCGTACAAAGCGTTGTATTGCAATACACAATGCATTGCGTGCTTCGCACGCCAACCCCCTTGTTGGGAGTATTTTCAATATAAAATGCATTGTGTGCTTCGCACGCCAACCCCCGTCTTGAGAGTATTTTCAAAACACATGCATTGCGTGCTTATAACGCCAACCCCAGTATTGGGAATATTTTCAATACACAGAGCAATGCGTGCTTTGCACACCAACTTTAAGCCTCTGTGCTACGGACGCACATGTGCATCCGCTTTAAAATATTAGTGATTATTACGTATAAAGGTTAAAAAGTAAAAAAATCTCATAGGCTATAAATATAAAAGATCAGCTCCTAGCATAGGAAATACGAAATTTGCGTAGCAGTGAACTTGTTAATAGGCCAGGCAAACTAGTACGATTTCTAACCGAATAAATCAATGTTTGCCTGCACCTTCGATTTGGATTCAGTTTTCTGCATCGTGTTCAGAAAAAAACCAGTAAAAGAGTCTAAATGTGACTAGTTTCGGGAGAAAGCAGAAATGTATCGCGGGTGCATAAAGTGCATAATTTGTTTGAAACCTCTAAAATTGATGAAAAGCCGCGAAAATTTTTATTCGACAGTTTTTGGGGGTGCTGATCTCATTTCTGACCAAACGAAATGGCTTTGGTGCACCGAGGGCTCTGGGGGGGGGGGGGAAGGGATTTATAAAGTTGCGACAGAGACTTGAAAATTTCCTCTCGGGGGTTTAGGGGGGGCGCTGATTTCAATTTGCGACTGTTTGAAAATTTCAAACCTAAATTACTACGTATATTTGAACAAAAATTACAAGACACTTTTTTTTTAGGTCTTTTGATTCCATATCGCATACTGTAACTGTCAAAACAACCGGATGAAGAATGTCTAAATTAAAGATAATGACTGTGTTGTTATTGGATGCATGACGGGTTGAACGAACCAATTATTACACAAAACTTAACTATTATCCTTCATCCGACTGTTTTGACAGCAACACCGTCTGATAAGGAATCGAAAGTTAATACAAGAAAGGTGCCGGTACCTTGGTTTTTGAGTAATATGGGTTTGAAATTTTCAAACAGCCACCATTTTGAAACGCATGATTGGATTTAATCGTTTATTTTTCTCACGATATACCATTGCTAGGTTGAACTTCATGCCAAGTTAGAACTCAATCAGTCAAACCGTTCTCTAGATACGCATTATTTTGTACAAAAACCAAATGGTGGATATGGTGGAAAGGGAAGCGTTTTCGGGCATATGTTTATACGCACTTTTTTTCGTATTTTGACCCATAAAACCATTCCTGAAGTTCGGCACTTTACTTTTGGGACAACCTGTATATTAAGAAAATTATAATTCTAAAAGTTCTTTAATAATTCTAAAATGAACAATATTTTCACATAAAAAATACTTGTTAGTTTATTACCACGCAAAAGTAATACCACAAAAATTAGTTATTTCAATAGTTGAGTTCCTACTTACTTTTCACTCCTCGCCTATGCGCTGGTTTCGTTAGAATGAGGTAGAACAGATATATCTCTAACTAAACAACCATAAGGTAAATATTTAATTCGAACACTTCCATTGGAGTTTCACGTATGGTTACATAGGCGTAGTTTTTGTTTATTTTTTGAAAGAGAAACTTTTCTTCGGAAACTTACCTTATTTACTCTGAACGAACTTCTGTTTGACTTGGGATGTTGCCATGCATTATCTTATAATTTCATTCCTAAAACTTGGGCGGCATACATTTATGCGACGACGATAGAAAACTACAACAGAAAGTTTGTCATGATATGTGCTAAAATAAAATCGATAGTTGTTGGAATAGTGAGAAGTTTTTTACCTTATCACTAATTAAACAAAAATTAATTGTGTGCTTAAGACCACAAGGGAGAAATTTTAACTTTTTAACACAACTTATGAAATGAGGAAGCACAATGTCCATTTCAGATGTATTACTAATTAAACTGCACTTGCATTAACATTAACAGATTAAGCCTACGATGTAGGACAATCTGTTACACTTATATACCCAACTCAAATATACTAAATTAGCTATGCGATCGTGGTCTAACCAGCTTAGGTGCTAGTATAGATGGACTCTGCTGGTTTGAATCTTAACAAGACCAAAACTTTTTTCAAACAGATGGAATAGAGCGTTTCACAAAATGCATGGTAAAATGCGTGACGGTAAAATCCGATTCACCCCCAGCAACAAGTGTACACATTTTTTGAATGTGGTGCGCTTATAGACGTTTACACTTGAAAAACAAGTATCAAATAGGGCATTTTTGGAGGACAGACATTGATTTACTTTTAGTAAACTTGTTTAACCGGTATTTTAATAAATCTATATATATATAAAAGCGAAATACCACTCACTCACTCACTCACTCACTGACTCACTCATCAAAATTTCTCAAAAACTACCGAACGGATTGATATGAAATTTGGTATGTAGCTTCCTCTAGGGCCATAGGTGCTCGCTATGAAAGGGTTTGAAAAAATTCGAAATTTTAGGGGAGGTTTGGAGGGATCAAAGTTATTAAAAAACGATTTATTCAAAACCACCGAACGGATTGGATGAAATTTGGTATGTAGCTTCCTCTAGGGCCATAGGCACTGGCTAAGAAAGGGTTTCAAAAAATTGGAAATTTTAGGGGGGTTAGGGGGCTAAAAATGACTAAATCACTATTTCACCAAAATTTCCGAACAGATTGGAATGAAATTTGGTATGTATCTCTCTCTAGGGCCATAGGCGATCGCTAAGAAAGGGTTTTAAAAATTCGAAAATTTAGCTGGGGTTTGGGGCGGATCAAAGTTATTAAATCACAATTCCTTCAAAACAAAAGAACGGATTGGAATGAAATTTGGTACGTAGCTTCCTCTAGGGCCATAGATGCTCACTAAGGTATGAAAAATTTCGAAATTTTAGGAGGGGTTTGGGGGGATCAAAGTTACTAAAATCATAATTTCAGTTCTTTTATTATTATGACAATAGTGCTTTAATATTTAAGATCTATATACAGGGTGTATCAGGAAGAAACGGAAAGAATTGCAGGACGTGTTCTACTGGTGAAAATAATGAAAAAGTTCCTATAAACATAGGTCCGAAAACGCTTCGTTTTCCAGATATCTGCCATTTTGTTTTTTGTACAAAATAATTTATATCTAGAGAACGGTTTTACTGATTGAGTTCAAACTTGGTATGAAGTTTAACCTGATAATGATATACCTAAAAAAAAAATAAACGAATAAATCCAATAATGCGTTTCAAAATAGCGGCTGTTTGAAAATTTCAAACCTAAATTACTCCAAAACCGTACATTTTAACGAAAAATGTCAAGACACCTTTTTTGTAGCCCTTTTGATTCCCTATCGGATGGTGTAACTGTTAAAACAATCAGATGAAGGATAACAGTTAAGTTATGTGTACTAATTGGTTTGTTCAACTCGGCATCCTATACAAACACAGTAAATACTACAATATTGTATGGACATTTGTTGTCATTACCTTTTAACTTAGCTATTATCCTTCATCCGATTGTTTTGACAGTTACACCATCCGACAGGGAATCAAAAGGGCTACAAAAAAGGTGTCTTGACATTTTTCGTTAAAATGTACGGTTTTGGAGTAATTTAGGTTTGAAATTTTGAAACGCATGATTGGATTTAATCGTTTATTTTTTTTGAGGTATATCATTGTCAGGTTAAACTTCATATCAAGTTTGAACTCAATCAGTAAAACCGTTCTCTAGATATGAATTATTTTGTACAAAAAACAAAATGGCGGATATCTGGAAAACGAAGCGTTTTCGGACCTATGTTTATAGGAACTTTTTTCATTATTTTCACCAGTAGAACACGTCCTGCAATTCTTTCCGTTTCTTCCTGATACACCCTGTATAAGCCAAATACCACTGACTGACTGAACACTTAAAAAGAATACAAATACCAACCACCACGGGCAACGCCGTACGGGTCAGCTAGTACTCAGTACAGTGTGATTGAAAAGTCCCGGAACGGTGTAATATATTTTTTACCATTATAGATAAAGTAATGAGACTTGGTATATCAATAATAGCCATAAATGTCTACTCTTTTAAGGTATTATCACTTTTTTATCCCTTAAGGGGGACGGCCCACGAGGAGTCAGACAAAATTCTTAAATAGCAGCATAGGTCGAGTTTGGTATCAAATTAAAGTTCTTAGTTAGTAGAACACATTGCCGCAAACCGGACTTCGAAAGGTAAACTCTAACCAAAATGGCGGGCCTAAACGTGTTGAAATAAATTGTCATAAAGTTGCTAATATCTTGAAAAGGACAAATTTTAAGAAAAAATTTCAAGAGACGAAAAATGTTTATTTCAAAGTTCTTGACCTAAAAAATTACTTCCAAATCGATTTCGTAAATTTTATTTTTACTCCTTCATCTTGGAAAATTAAAAAAAAAAAAAAATTTACGAAATTTATTTGGGAACACTTTGTTTAGGTCAAGCATTTTGAAATAAACATTTTTGTCTCTCGAATTTTTTTCTAAAAATTCTTCCTTTTCGAGATATTAGCAACTTTATGTCAATTTATTTCAACACATTATCGTATTGTTACGTAACAATGTTTAAAAAAATAAACGGTACCAGAAACTGGCGCATAATTTCTCACAAACATAATTAAATTATTAACACGTTCACTGCTAAGGACGCACATGTGAGCTTGACACTGAACACTGAGAATCGGCCGACGCACAGTGCATTGCACTCCAACCCCCGTATTGGGAGTGTATTTTCAATACACAGTGCATTGCGTGCTTCGCACGCCAACACCCGTATTGTGGGAATTTTTAATACACAGTGCAATACGTGCTTCGCACGCCAACGACTGTACTGGGAGAATTTTGAATACACAATGCATGCGTGCATCGTACGCCAACCCCTGAATTGGGAGTATTTTCAATAAACAATGTAATGCGTGCTTCGCATACCAACCCCCGTATTGGGAAAATGTTTAATACACAGAGCACTGCGTGACTCACACGCCAACTCCCGTTTTTTGAGTATTTTCAATACACAGTGCAATGCGTGCTTCGCACGCCAACCCCTTTACTGAGGGAATTTTGAATACACAATGCATTGCGTGCTTCGCACGCCAACCCCCATATTAGGGGAATTTTTAATACACAGAGCATTGCGTGCTTCACACGTCAACCCCCGTTTGTTGAGTATTTTCAATACACAATGCATTGTGTGTTTCGCACGCCAACCACCGTTTTGGAAGTATTTTCAATACACAGAGCATTGCGTTCATCGCACGCCAAGTTTATGTCTATGTGCCAAGGACGCACATGTGCGTCCGCTTTAAAATATTAGTGATTATTACGTAGGAAGGTTAAAAAATAAAGAAATTTCTACTCATTTAGACTGTAAACATAAAAAGTAAAATTTCGGCTAGCATAGGAAATACGAAATTTGCGTAGCAGTGAACGTGTTAGTATAATTGTGTTTTGAATTGATGATATAAAATTGTATATTGCTGGAAATTCATGGCACACATTTCCTTAGAATCAGAAGACATTCTTTACACAATCTACTATGTAGCGATACTGTGGTACAACAGTACATTTAATGTACCGCGTGCTGTAGAAAGAGGTAAACTCACTTTTATATGTTTACATATTTCAACACGGAGTCGTTGTAAAGCAATGGTGGTATAATGGAAGCTGCTCTGCAACGTGGAGTTATATTATGCCCCGAATTGAACGCAAATAAAGTTTAGGTGCAAATAAAATAAAAGTATAAAATCTAAGAAGAAACAATGTGCTTCAGAACAGACTTATGCAATGTTGTATCTAATTTATTAGTTACTTCAAACTTATATATTTATTGTACAACTAATAAAACAATTTTTTTTTAATAACAATATGTGATTTTCTTTTTCCTTAAATGAAATTATTAAATTGTTTATACATATTAAACACAAAGCTCTCCTTAATATTGGGTTAACTGGTTCTTAGCCTTAATATTTTTTTTACAAAATAATTCATATCTACAGAACGGTTTAACTCATTAAGTTCAAACTTTTCATGAAGAAAATCTACCAGTGATATATCTGAAGAAAAATAATCGATTCTATCCAATGATGCGTTTTAAAATGGCAGCAGTTTGAAAATGTCAAACCTAAATTACCCAAAATCCCGTACATTTTAACAATAATTCGACCACGCAGCTGGACTGCTGTTTATGTAAATTTCCAAAATTAAGTTTATATGCCTTTGTTTTAGGATTTCAACCAACAATTTGGGAAATAGGTCTACTCACGAAGGCGTTGAACAGCTGTCTATGTTTACGCAATAAATTAGTAGAATTTGTTTGCACCACTTGGCTTCGGACCGGATACTTTTATGGTATTTTACGTTTTGATCGATTTTGGGGGAACCAAGCGAGCTATAAGGTCGTGTAAAAAAACAAAATGTGCAGAATAGCTTCCTACATTTATATTTTTAGAAATATCCTAAAACAATTTAATTCTCGTAGTAAAAATCTAAAACAATAGTTACTTCCGGTCAAAAAAGTACTTCCGGTTGTCGGATTTTTTTGGCTAACGAACTTCTCCGAGCGACATAGACAACCAACAGGTATACCAAATTTGAACCAAATCGGACTTAAAATGCGGCCGCTAGAGTGCGAACACATATATATGTAAATGATTTTAATGACACCCCAAAACGTGTTCTGGGGACCATGATTGGTGCTCATTAGCTACTCCCGACCTTGGGTCTTACCATAAGGGCCACTGCAATAGCTCATTTTTCCTATGGAAATTCGCTAAAAAATGTCAAGACACTTTTTTTGTAGCCCTTTTGATTCATTACCGGATGTTGTAACTGACTGTCAAAACAATCGGATGAAGGATAATAGTTAAGTTATGTGTAATAATTGGTTTGTTCAATCAGGCATCCTATACCAACACGGTAAATACTACAATACTGTACTGTCAGCAGATGACTTGAATGCTTGTGAGGGGGCAGCGGGGTGCGGGAAAGAGTTCTCCCACCACAGCACTAACTAGTGTTTGGGGCTGCCGTCACTATGACAACCACGCTACTACTTTACATCCATACGCAAGCATTCAAGTCATCTGCTGACAGTATGTAAATTTGCTGTCACTATCTTTAACTTGACTATTATCCTTCATTCGAATATTTGACAGTTGCACCATCCGATAGGGAATCAAAAGGGCTACAAAATAGGTGTCTTGACGTTTTTTGTTAAAATGTACGGTTTTGGAGTAATTTAGGTTTGACATTTTCAAACAGCCGCCATTTTTGAACCCATTAATGGATTTAATCGCTTATTTTTCTTGAAATATATCGTTGTCAGGTTAAACGTTATGCCAAGGTCGAACTCAATCAGTCAAACCATTCTCTAGATGGTTATTATTATTTTGATAATAGATATGAATTATTTTGTACAAAAACAAAATGGCGGATATCTGGAAAACTAAACGTTTTAGGGCATACCTTCCTGTACTTTTTTCTTCCTTTTTGTATGTGGAATCATATCCCAAAGTCCTGAAAGTTTTTTTTTACAACCTGTATAAAAGATGTAGTCCTGACTGACTGACTCATAGCCAAAACTATGATAGCTAAAGCATTAACATTTTCAACGTACATTCATTTTACTATGTCAAAGTGCACCGAGAAATTATTTTGCTGAATATTGATTTTAAGGGTAGAAAATACAAATGGCCCAGCCCTGTAACAGATAAAACAGCTGATTTAAATCAAACACACACTCCATCTACGATGGCGTTCAGACAAAAAGGAAAATTTAACGTGTCAATTATGGTAAACCTATTGAGACAATTTTACTCTTAAAATAATTCGACCACGCAGCTAAACCGCTGACGTGAGTTGAGCAAATTTCAAAAACTAAGTTTACAGGCCTATGTTTTACAGTTTCAACCAACAATTTGGGAAGTAGGCCTATTCACGACGGTGCTGAATAACTGCAAAATTCTTCGCACGCCATTCCGTATATTGGGAGTATCTTCAATACACAATGTATTGCGTGCTTGGCACGCCATTCCGCATGTTGGGAATATCTTCAATACACAATGCATTGAGTGCTTCGCACGCCATTCCGCATATTGGAAGTATTTTCAATACACAATGCATTGCGTGATTCACACGCCATTCAATAACATTGCTTTCTGAACAGGGTACTTTTATGGTATTTTACGTTTTCATCGATTTTGAGGGAACCAAGCGAGATATAGGGTAGCGTAAAAAACTAAATGTGCAGAATAACATCCTACATTTATATTTGTACAAAAAACCCTAAAAACATTCATTCTCGTAGGAAAAATCTAAAAAAATAGTTACTTCCAGTCAAAAAATGTGCTTCCGGTTGTTGGTTTTTTTTTGGCTAACGAATTCGTCCGAGCGACGTAGACAACCAACATGTATACCAAATTTGGACCAAAACGGACTTAAAATGCGGACGCTATATTGCGAACACATATATTATACATATATAAATATGCACATATATAAGATATATGTATATATATGTATGATATATATGGTATGTATATATGATTTTTAATGACACCACAAAACGTGTTCTGGGGACCATGATCGATGCTCATTTCCTACTCCCGACCTTGGGTCTTACCATAGGGGCCACTGCTTAGCTCATTTTTATTAGTTCAGTAAATAATAAATTCGCTTACAAAAAGTAAAAGAACATTACGCACGTGTGCGATGGTTCACAGCCTCTGGAGTAAAAATAACCTGTTTGATGTACGGACAGTACAATGTGGGTGTTACAAAAGAAAGTTCAGTTCTTTGTGTTATTGTTGGTTGCAATCAAAGCTACTTCACGAGTTCGTCGTATTTTTATAAAAACTTATTCTTGTGATTTGTTGTATGTTTTCTCCCACCACTGGCTGCTACTAAATTCTGTTAATGTATTTCAGAATATATATTTCACAACATATTTCACAATATAAACATGGGTCTATGATGTTTATTTTTACGTCTGTCTGTCTGTATGTGTTTTTTACAAAATACTTATTATTTTTGGAAGTAGAAAAGATATTGACCTCAACCTTTGTATACCTATTTTCTGCGTAACCTTTTATCACTGTACGAAAAATTAGAACATAATTTTAAATATTTTCAAAATGGCAGCCGTTTATAATTTTTAATGTCAAATATCTCAAAAACCGCTAACTTTACAAAAAAATTACAAGAAACAAAAAGTTTACTTTTTTAATGACAAACACAATGTTTTTTTTTATTTTGTCTGTAGCTCCAAGGACAACAGAGATATTGACAAAAAAAAAAGAGAAAATCTTATTTCTTGGTAGTTGTCAACAATACCCAGAATTACTCTAGAAACAATATATTTTAATGTTATTATGAGCTAAAATAATAAGTTATTTGCATAATGTTCCTATCATTTTTTGAGCTGATTCCACTAGCAAAAACTAATGAAAAAAATTCATGTATTCATAGTTACGAAAATGCTTCGTTAGAGAGCATCATAGACCCATGTTTATATTGTGAAATATGTTTGTCTTGGTCCCAGAAACATATTCACAAAAGCGGTCCAGAGAGTTCGGGACAGCCTGTATATATAAGCCAAAATACCGCTCACTCAAAGACTCACTCATCACGATTTCTCAAAAACTACTGAACTGATTGGAACGAAATGTGGTATGTAGTTTCCTCTAGGGCCCTCAGTGCTCGCTGAGAAAGGGTTTCAAAAAATTCAAATTTTAGGGTTGTTTGGGGGGTCAAAGTTACTAAAATTCCACCGAACGGATTTAAAAACGGAAATTAAAATCTCTTATGGCAATTTAACATGTGGTAAAATTTCAAGCATATTCCGAGTGAAATCTGGAGTTCTATTTTACCGATTGACATGCGGTTTGTGTTAAATGAAAGGTAATTAACTCTATATGTGCCCATTTGCCTCAAAATTTCTCTATTCCTTCATTAATATTAATATTTTAATTTAATATTAATGAATTAATATTAAAAAGTTTTAATTTAAAATAGTTTATATTCTTAATATTGTATTTACTGATCAACTGAATAGCATAGATCAGCTGATTATAACAGTACATGTTTTATTATCACAACAATGTTTGTTTATGTTGTAATTCACTTTATTGAAATAAGTTATGTTTAATTTTGCTGTAGCTTAATTATGTTTTTCTGTTTATAGTTCATTACTTATGGAGGTGAAACGTATAATTGGTGATGGAAATTGTCTTTTTAGATATGTTTCTTACTTTTTATATGGGACTCAATCGTTCAAATTAAACGAAATTTACTTAGTTAAATCAATCTATTAAATCAGGTAGCTAGGCCTACTTCTAACTTGCAAAATAATCGCATCGGTCAGCTAGTAGTTTATTTATTTCCAACCTGCAGAACTAAAAAAAAATCTGTTTAATGAAGACGGGTTTTCATATTTAAATTAATGAAGAATTTAAATCTAAATAATTAAAGTATCAGTTTTGTTTTAAGATGGTTCGTACGGACTAGACAATATCATACATTTGTTAAAGGTTATATTTCAGTCTATTTGACATTCAGTGTTACATATATTAGTTAATTTGTACAACAATAGTCACTGCTGACTGTAATTATGAAGAGCCATTACCAAGTCCTTTGTCTCACTAAATAACTGTCGCTTACAGACGATAATAGAAACTTGACTAGGTAATCACTCTACTTGATTTTACCAGTAAATTTACAATTTAGTGGTGCATTTTAAATGAATAAAGTAAATAAATTACACCACATTTACAATGTATTATATTTTAGCATTGTTTTTTTTCAAACATTGAAGGTAAATAACTTTAATTAGGGAAAATATTTTAAATATGCTTTCATCTACTATTAAAACATATTATACACATTTGCTTTTTATTATGGATCTTATTGAAGAATTGAAATCTTGTGAAAATTCTCGCATGTCTGTCGACACGATATATGCACTCACAGACGTCGTAGAAAACCAAAATCTTACGTATGGAGGTGCCAAAATCTTCGCAATTTTATTATGGAGAGTTGAAAACCTTTTGAGCTTTATAGCACGAGTCGGAGCGCTTAGAGGTCACGTTTTTGGGTATTTTTTTTTAAATACAGTGTGGGGTACCGTTTTATATGTTTTTTGGGTACGGGAAACCCGATATTGACAATTAAGAGTCGTAGCGCGTCG
>JAGFPH010003635.1:7608-18634 GCA_018207615.1 Philaenus spumarius | reverse complement strand
AGGAGTGTGGATTGTTAAGCCTATATTGTTTGCTATAATAAACTGGTCTGGGTCTCACAGGCCCATCCCGTTCACTCTAGGATTAAACTGATCTACTTGTTTACTATTAGTGTGTACAGTAACACGCTTAAAAAATGTTGTAAATGGGAACGTTCTGTCATCATTAACATTATAACGGGCCACCACTTTCTCATTCACGAGTTATAACCTAAACAATTTCTGAATAAGTTCTAATCATCTAGAGAAATTCATTGCTTTTAAAATATTTATGTGGACCAGAATCAATCGACCGAAAGTGATTGACAATTGCAAATACCGGGTGTCCCAGAAGTCCTATTACGGCAACATATTTTGCAAACAAGCGATGTTATTCTTCGGAAAATAATAAAATTATATCAATGCAAATAAAATGTATTGAAATTTGTGTTTGAAAATGTTGTCCGCCATTGTGAATGTAACTTTTGTTTCAAATGCGAAGGAGGTCTTGTGATACACAATTTTAATGTAAAATTTCACCAGAAAAATAAGGGTGAAACCGTTTTTAAATATCACTTTTCGTTTTCAAGTTGCAGCCCGTCATACTTGGGAAATCGGAGAAGATGGCACAAGAAACACTAATCTAATATATCTTAACCACAAGTAATGAAAAACATGTTGTAAATAATAATTAAACACAAGAAACTTTATTCAATTGACTTTACAACTACTAATACAGAACAAAATTGAAATAATTATTTGATGTAAATTAAATAATCAAAATGTTTTCCCTGGACAATTTGACAACATGCGAGACGGTTATAGAATATTCGTAGTTGCATTAAGATAAAATGTCCTAAACGAAATTTTAGGAACAGTTGAGGATGATAAAACTGTCAACCCAGATGAGCCATTTTCACTGTTTTCCCAAGTATGACGGGCTGCAACTTGAAAACGAAAAGTGATATTTAAAAACCGGTTTCACCATTACTTCCCTCGTGAAATTGTACATTAAAATGATGTATCACAAGGCTCCCTTCGTATTTGAAAAAAAGTTACATTCAACATTTTCAAAAACAAATTTCAATACATTTTACCTGCATTTATACAATTGTATTATGTTCTGAAGAATAACATCGCTTGTTTTTAAAATATTTTGCCTTACTCGAAATTCCGGTAAGAATACAAATACAATAGTTAGAAATAATTGCTTCAAAGTGTAATCAGCTGCTAATGGAAATATTAGAGAAAACAGGTGTTTTATCTGTTATTTGATTTTATTTGTTGCTATGGTAATACATCAGTCTAAGCCTAACCTAAGCATTTTTTCTGTCTAAATTTACAAATATCGAAATAAAAAATGTTTTTTTATCAAAATTACTCAGGGATAGTGTAGTTTTTTATTAGTAAAACTTTTTTTTCAATGAGAAGTTCCAGAGATTGCCTCCTACATACAAACAAAGAAAGAAAGAAATTTAACTAACTGTTTATAATATAAGTATAGATACAGAATTTGGTTGGTTAACATTATTATTCACGCTATAAACCACAAACACTTCCATATAATAATTCTAGATTATTCTTTGTTGAATACATTTTTTCATACATTTTTTATATGTTTTAATAAACCATAATATAATCCGTGGTAAAATGACTCATAGAATATTGAAGATTGTAACGGAATTATTAGTATGGTATCAGATTGTAGCTTAAAGTACAGTAACCAAATATTACAGACTACAAAAACGAATTTTATTGGTTATATAAGGAGCGTTTATTTTAACGTTTACATTAATTCGCTAGTTACTTCGTGCCTTTGATTAGAATGATTGCAACGATTGCCTTCCAGATAATACGAATCCTATGGATAAACTTCATGGATGTACGATTTGTAATTTCTAATATAATATGTACAGCTTATTGTGTATCATTTACATAAAAAAGTGGTAGTTTATGCAGTTGAAATTATAAACTAAAATTTACTTAGTCTGACAAAAATAATGAGTGCGGATTCAATAGTATATTATTGGATTTTCCCCATTTTTTAAAGTGTAAAATTTCTACATAGTCCAAGAATATTAGTCAAACGAGGGCAATAATCTTGGAATGAGAGATAGTCAGCTACAAACTTGTATAAACCTATATTTTGTCAATCTAAAATATGTCTCAAAACCTACTTACGCGACTACAGATATTCCAAGGTAAAAGGTCAAAAAATAAATGTTTTACACATTTATTGCAAATATCCCGTTTCCTATGGGTTTTATGTTATTTGCATTTATTATAAATATTGTGGAGAATTAAATTCTCTACAACTTTTGTTTATACATTTTTTTTATATCTTGACCCATTTTCGAGATAGAGGGCAGAGCGCGCGCAGTGTTTAACTATTTAGAGTATCATTCAAGGTCAACCTGTAGCCCCGATTAAAAACACCCGATAAAATGAAACAATTTCTAATTTTGTATTTAAATTTCAAAGTAGTATAGATAATTAAATTCAGCTGTAACAATTTGAGTTGTTGATTAAATTTAAGGCGTTAAACTAAAGACATCGTACGGTTTGGGTGCGGCATCTACACGAGGGAAACAGAAGGGAATTCTAAATATTTAATTCCCTCTTGTATTCTTCGCTACGATTCTATTTACTTGTTGTAACATTGCTGTCTGATTCTCTCAAATCGTTTTATATCCCAGTTCAATTTGTTAAGTCTCCAAGGTCGTTTATTATTCAACCGTGTACATCAAAAGCTTGGGGGCGTGAATAACTCAACTTGCTGTTTGGGAATGTACGGTTTCAGACTAATGTGTTCAAATAAAAGTAACATTTTGTCACATATTTACTGTTTCATTATTGAAGGGTGCAGAGAAATAACTGATTTTTGGGGTTTTTTTTTGGTCATAAAGGGGGTTGTTTTTCAAAACCTTTTTTCGTGCATCTATACAGGCCTAATTAACGTGTTTGGTGCAAATGTGTTTGAAATCGATCGAATAGTTTTCTCTCTAGATAATAATAATATTTATTAGTTAATCTCCTATTTTAATTTCACTTCTTCTACCCCACCTACAATTATGAAATCACAGTGAATCTTTTTAATAATTTAAATATGTTTGTAAGGAAGTATGTAACAGTTCCTGGTACCGTTTATTTTTGTTTGTGTTTGCTTTTACATAAACTACAAAAACTGTTAGTTGTAAGGAATAATTATATGAATTTAAATTTGCCAGGTTGTTTGCTATGGTAATAAATGTAAATGCTTTCAATAAACTTGTTTTGGTTCTGTATAAGTAATCTAAAAGCATGTCCAGTTTTTTATCTAAATCTTCTGTTTTATTTATAAAATGTAATAACAGATGTTTTATTTGATTTATATTTGCGTGTGCTTTTATTTTGGTTATCTAACCTACAAAACAGTTGGTTTTGAAGGATAATAAAATGATTGTAAATTTGTTAATTAGGTTGCTATGGTGTTGTATGTAAACGCAACTAACAAACAGGTGTTGCAACAATATCCTGTCCTGTCATGTCCATTCCTGCCCTGTCCAGTCCTGTCCTGTCTAGTCCTGCCCTGTCTAGTCCTGCAATATCATGTCCTATAGAGTCAAACCCTGTCCTGCCCTTTACAGTCCAGCCTTGTCCAGTCCTGGCCTGTCCAGTCCTGTCCTTTCTAGTCCTGCAATATCATGTCCTACAGTCAAACCCTGTCCTGCCCTTTCCAGTCCTGCCCTGTCTAGTCCTGTCCTATCCAGTCCTGCAATGTCATGTCCTACAGAATATAACTCTGTCCTGCCCTGTCCATACTGTCCTGTCTAGTCCTGCCCTGTAATATCCTACAGAGCCAAACCCTGCCCTGAACTACCCTGCTCTGCCCTGTTCAGTCCGGTCATGTCCTACACACCCCAATGCTGTTTTGTCTGCCACTGTCCTCTCCAATCCTGTCTTGCCTGGAAATCCTGACCATTCCTGTCTCGTTATGTCTTACAGAGCCAAACAATGCTTTGCCCTGCTCTGTTCTGTCCAGCCCTGTCCTGCCCTGTTCTGTAATCTCCTATCAGGTTCTGTCCTGTCCTTTCCATTCCAGTCCTGTCTTGCACTGTCAGTCCTACCCTGTCCAGTTCTCTCCTGTCCTGTCCTGTCTTGCCCTGTCAGTCCTGTCCTGTAATGTCCTACTGAGCCAAACCCTTCCCTGTTCTGTAAAATCCTGCCTCCGTCCTATATTATGCTATTCTAATAAACACTAATTCCTATCAATTTTCTATTGACCTAATAATAATCTAAAAAAGTTATTGTTTGGAGAACCTAAATAATATTTAAAACTTAAGTTTAGTTACTTAAAAAAATATATAATTCCAACAAAACAGTATTTACATTATTTTTCATAATGATACCTCTCCGAGTTTCTCATGGATGTAATTTAATCTTAATGTACATAAAAGTGTATTAAACAGAAACACACCGTCATTAAAACTTTTTTTATGATAATTTTAATTGCATATTTGTTTGCGTAGCTATTATTTGCACTATAGGCGCAACACATTCAATTATTTTTCCTCGCAACACATAAATGTTATCAATCTTGTTTATATATTCATAATTAGCTACGGCCATTAACTTATACAATGTGTGGTTTTACTGTGGAGAGTTTAAACATAGGAAATCTGCTTGCGAAATCATAACATACAACTATTTTAGAAGAAAAATAAATTATTTTCTCAATAAAAAAAGTGTTTTTGCAAGTTCAAGCCGAATTATGAAACTATTACAAATAGTAATTGGAATATCAATTTTATCATAATATTATATGAAGGGACACAAACCCGTGTATTATATTTAACAAAATTTATATAATTTTTAATAAGGGCCTTGCAGTAATCATAACCTGGTAGCTAAGTAAATAATTAGTAAGAAATGTTTAAACTCGATTAATAAGTTAAGGCTACAAATAAAGGTTCTGTGGCAGGAAGGAACAAGTTTAGTTTTAGTTTTAAATATAAAGATCAAATAAATTAAAGACATTAAATTCGGTCTATTTTTTGTTTGTTGTTTGCAGTTGTTGTAAATATGGCATGTTTGTTTTTTCTATGATCCGTATTGAATAAATATCCTTTAGGCTAGTAAGGTATTGTGTGTTCTTCAAGATGATTGTAAAGTATAGTTTTGTTTTTTAACGGCCACATCAGCTTTGCTGGGGCCTTTTAGCAAGCATGTGAGTCTACTGGACAAATAAATAAATAAAAAAGTAAATAGTTAGTAAGAAATATTTAAACTAGAATAATAAGTTAAGGTTTCAAGAAAGTACAAATGAATTATAATGACATAAGCTTAGTACTAAATAACAATATAGCATAAACATTATAAATATTAATTATTTTAAGGTACATAATTAGTTGTGACACTCCGGTGGTCGCGCCACTTTCTATTGTATCTATGTTACATTTAATTATTTATTTTCCCAATATAATTTAGAAAAACAGGGCGTTTTAACTAAAGTAATCAACACAATTTAAAATGTATTTTACATTATCATCGGAGATTTGTCCAACAAATAAACTAGTAACACAAAAGTTTACTTGAAAAATGGATGTTGTTATTGTCCGTTTACAGTTTATGCAGGCGTTTTCCATGATATTGAAACGGAGATCTTACGCTAGTAGCCCGCATGAAAACATCAACCTCATAAAACTCATTTAAACTAGTTATCTACTTATATATAAAGCTAGACGGTAACACTGATTCCCTTTATCGGACCAACCTCAACCTTATACTTGAATTAAAGCTCTCGACAAGAAACTTTTGGTAAAATTTCCAGAATTTAACATTTTTTTATTTTAGAAGCATCTTTTGGTCGGAAAAGATTTTTCAATTTTTAAATGTTTTTAATTTTTTCACTTTGAGGGCGTTTTGTAAGAAAACGGTAAGCGATAAAAAAAATTTTAAATGCAAAAGTTGTAGAAAATTAAATTTCAAATGAAGATTTTTCATCAGATTCAACATCCAATCATCATTTAGCCACTATTCATCCGAGAAAGGAGGCATCGCAAAACGTCTTTAAAACTAGACGGGTTCACTGATTCACTGACATTAATTATGAGGAACTTCCCGTAATTGGACCCCCCTCATACTTGAATTAAAGATCTCGACGAGAAACTTTCAAAAAAATTGCTAAAAGTTAACATTTTTAATTTTGAAAGCACCTTTTGGACGGGAAAGATTTTTAAAATGTTTTCATTTTTCCACTTTGATCGCGTTTTGTAAGAAAACGGTAAGAGTTAGCAAAAAATGTTAAATACAAAATTTGTAGAAAATTTCATTTCAAACTAACGATTTTCCACCAGATTTAAGATCTAATCATCCGTTTAGCCGCTATTCACCCGAGAAGGAGCTCCGGCACACAATCCTTCAAATTTCCCATGTTAATCTTAAGCAGATAATGTTTAATGGGTTTGAGTCAGCTGCCAAATAAAACAGCTGATTTATGCTCGTTAACGTTTGTACAAACGAGCCAAAGATTAACGAGATTCTTTAGCGAATTTTCCAACTGCGAGCGAAGCGAAGGCCGGTACTATCAACGAAACTGTGAGCGGACAATAGTAAGAAGTTTTGAAATTCAATAAGAAATGGTTTAAGGATTTTTTTTAAATCTAGTGGCAGCACTGGTCTTACACAAGGGATGTTCGTGCCACACCCAGTTTTTGCAGTTCTCACTCGATTTTCTAGTTTTTCGTCCCTCGCTTTTGGACCGATAAAACATTGGTTAGTTTTGGTTGCCGTTGTTTCACAAATGTTTTGAAAAATCCACTATTATGACTTGTCAATGTTATATATATATATCAATGTTATATATATATAAAAGGAAATACCACTTACTCAATCACTCACTCACTGACTCACTCATCACGATTTCTCAAAAACTACATAACGAATTGAAATGAAATTTTGTATGTAGCTTCCTCTAGGGCAATAGGTGCTCACTAAGAAAGGGTTTGAAAAAATTGGAAATTTTAGGAGGGTTTGGGGGGTAAAAATTACTAAATCATGATTTCTCAAAAATTACCGAACAGATTGGAATGAAATTTGGTATGTAGCTTCCTCTAGGGCCATAGGTGCTCACTAAGAAAGGGTATGAAAAATGTCGACATTTTAGGAGGGGTTTGGGGGGATCAAAGTTAATAAAATCATAATTTTAGATCTTTTATTATTATGACAATAGTGCTTTTATTATTTAAGATCTATATATCTATAAAAACAAAATACCACTCCCTGACTGAACACTTAAAAAGAATACAATTACGTTAAAAATACTGAAAATACCAACCACCACGGGCAACGCCATACGGGCCAACTAGTGGTGCATAAAATAGAAACAGGTTACAATTCTGAACAATAGAGGTTTTAGAATACCTTGCACTTCTATGTAACAGACAAGGAGATAAAACAACTAACAGCATGACTCGTAGTTTCTCTGTCCTTATATTCCCACTACTCCGCTAGTGAAGGCAGTGGTTTGCTTTTAACAAAATTAGTTTCAATTCCAATTTTAACCTGAACTTGTGAAACGAGCTTTTCAAAGATGTCTTTGTTCAAATAAAAACTTTGTCGTACAATGAAACAAGACTGTCTTAAAAACCTCAACATCTGTCCACGAGCGTAGGAAATCAAGAAATAATTGGAGAAATTTAAAAGGTTTGTTCCTTTTTCAACAAAAATGACTTGTTTGATTAAATTAAAAGATTTCTTACAGAACGTAGTCAAATTTATTTCTTTTATTTCCTTTACGATTCATACTTTTTCACTTCGAGTTATTGTCATTTCACTATAAATGATTTCATTTAGGACTAAATTTTTTTCCTAAACTAAGCCGCAAAATAGAGTTTCTTTTTAATTTTTTTTTTTGTAGATTCTGGAATTTATACACAATTGAAATAACTGAAATGTTTTCTGGGTAAAAAACAATTTTACAACCGTTTTGGAATTTAATTTTCGTACAGACAGTACACCCAACACAAATATTTGAAAAAAGAACTGTGTTTTGTAACCAATCTACATCTGTGTATATAAATCGCTAGGGAAATGTATTTATTTTGAAAATAAACAACGCTAAAATATAATACATTGTAAGTGAGGTGCGATTTATTTACTTTATTTATTTAAATGCACCACTAAATTGTAAATTTACTGGTAAAATCAAGTAGAGTGATTACCTAGTAAAGTTTCTATTATCATCTGTAAGCGACAGTTATTTAGTGAGACAAAGGACTTGGTAATAGCTCTTCATAATTACAGTCAGCAGTGACTATTGTTGTACAAATTAATTAACTAATATCTGTAACACTGAATGTCAAATAGACTGAAATATAACCTTTAACAAATGTATGATATTGTCTAGTCCGTACGAACCGTCTTAAAACAAAACTGATCACATTTTTATTTAGATTTAAATTCTTCATTCGTTTAAGATGAAAAACCATCACCATTTAACTGATTCTTTTGAGTTCTTCAGGTTGGAAATAAATAAACATTTAAATGCGTATATTACAAAAGAACGGTTAACTAGTAGTTGAATTATTACAATATACTAGGCGAAACCCCTACGTTCTCTGCACGCCAACCCCGTTGGAGCCTTCTATACACATAATCGTGTTATTATGTTTTCCTTATAATAAAAGTGTACGATTAATAATAATCCCAAAGCTAAGATGGTAAATAATGTTAAATGTTCAAATCAAATTATTTTGTATATTTTATAACAGCAGTTATAATAATGGTTAAAAGAACCAGCAAGGCTCAGGTCTACACTTTAATAAAAACCTTACCTAAAAGTTAGAAATTCAAATAATTGTTTTTAAGTTTGAAATCAGCTGAATGGAAATATTAGAGCAAAGAGCTGTTTTATCTGTTATTTTATTCAATCGGTTGCTATGGTAATAAATGTAAATACATGTGTTGGTTCTTAAGTCTAGGCTTAACCTAAGATGTTTGCCTACTAAATTTACAAATATTGAAATAAAAAATGTTTTTATCAAAATAAATTATAGCCTTTTGTTCAGAGATAGTGTAGCTTTTTATTAGTAAAACTATTTTTCAATCGGTTCAGTAGTTCCAGACATTACCCCACATACAAACAAACAAATTTAACCCTTTATAATATTAGTATAGAAGAAGAAGAAATCCTGACTGACTAACTGACTGGCTGACTGACTGGCTGACTGACTGACTGGCTGACTGACTTACTGACTGACTGACTGTGACTGGCTGGCTGACTGACTGACTGACTGACTGACTGGCTGGCTGGCTGGCTGACTGACTGACTGACTGACTGACTGACTGACTGACTGACTGACTGACTGACTGACTGACTGACTGACTGACTGGCTGACTGACTGACAGCTTGACGGGCTGACTGACTGATTAATAATCAACTTTCTGCCAAAACTATGATAGCTGGATCCTTAAACTTTTAAGAAATCCTTTATACCACAATGTAGAAGTGCACTAAGAAAGGATTTTGGAAAATATTGGTTTTAAGTGTTGAAAATGTTAAAAATACGGGAGTTTACTCCCTGCCCCACAACAGACTAAAACAGCTGATTTGAAGCAAAAGCCTACCACCTCTAGGTAAGGCCTATCCTGAACCAACACAAGTGTGTTGAATATGCATTTACATTCATTACCGTATCAACAAACATAGAAAATTTAGAATCGGTTAATTATTTTTCACAAACAAGAGTGTTTAGGTTAGTTTGTCAAAATAAAAAGAAACGCAAATAAAGAATAAACTAAAGGTATTTTAATTGAAACATCTGTTGTTACATATTACAAATAGAACAGCTAATTAAGATCATAAGCTTATTACAATTCTTTAAGTTGGGCCTATAATGAACCTTGAGACGTTTCTTGAAATCGTTTAGATTGATTAAAACAGCATCTAAATTGGCAAATTTAGAATCAAGTAATTTTTCTTTACAAACATCCGTTTTTTAGGTTAGGCAGAAACAATGAACAAGCCTTACAGTATCATAATCAAAACACTTATCACATTTAAAATTATGCCAACTTTATCAATTACTAGGCCTATTTGAGCAGTTTGTACTACTTTACCATATCACATTTTGGTCATATTTTATAACTTCAAAATTGCCTCTCTTCTGTGTGTAAATAAACAATCTAAGTCTTAATCAACCGTCATTCTTGTGAAAACATCATACTATACAGTCGTAATCTGTTTGCATTTGCTTCACCGCGGGGGTTGGTAAGAGAAGGTAGCAGGGATCGGGATTTTCTAGCGTATTGTAAATAATACGCCCACACAGCTGAACCGCAGACGTGAGTTAAGCAAAATTATAAAACTAAGTTTATATATTTTATGGTTTTAATCACCTATTTGAGAAATTGGTCTACTAACGAATGCGCTGAATAGGTGCCTATTTGAATGATCGATATATATCAGTAGAATTTGTTTTCACCTAAGCCTCCAGCAAACAATTTGGAATTTGGTTGCAATCACGCGCTCCACTAACAAGGGACTAACACTAGCTTGCGGACTCTGGTAATGGGCTACTTCGCTTCGCTCGCAGCGTACAAATTCGGCCGTCGTGTCGTATTCGGATCAAAAGATGCCACGAGGATTTGAACCGATTACTTTTATGGTATTTTACGTTTCGAATAATTTTGGGGATGAAAAAGGTAAAAATATCGTGTAAAAAAATTTTATGTGCAGAATAATGTCCTATTCAAACCCAAGAATAGGTTTTTTGTTTAGATAAAACCCAAGAATATATCATTCTAATACGAAAATATAAAAAAATAGTTATTTCCAAAAAAAAAAAAACGTGCTTCAGTTTGTTGGACTTTGTTGGCTAATGAACTCGTCCGAGTGACAGACAAAAAACGTGTGTACCAAATTTAGACCGAGTTGGACTTAAAATGCGGCTGATTGAGTGCGAATACATATACAGGGGTGGCAAAAAGTCCCGGAACAACCCAATATCTTTTTCCAGGTTCCACTTACACAATTGAAACTTTGCAAATTGTTTATGGGTATAAAAAACTA
>JAGFPH010003634.1:106361-142704 GCA_018207615.1 Philaenus spumarius | reverse complement strand
GTGTATTTTTACCGGGGGTAAATTTACACTAGTGTATTTTTACCGGGAGGTATAAATTCCCTGGGGGTAAAAATACACTCTTACACCGGTTGCACTCAAGGTCGATTTAATCTGAAAGTATTAGCTTGGCTAAATATTTTGACTACGTTACAAAACTGCGAAAAGTTAAAGCGAAACAATTCAGTCTATTTTCACCTTATCAAGTACATTTTTAGTTGGCTTCTTATTGTTTGTGTCTTGTTGATTAACCTAAATATACACATTACTAGAAAACAGAAAGCAGTAAAAACAAAGTGCGTATATTGTGTACATTCTAATTAATTGTGTACAATACAGTTCACACAACAATATTTTTAAATTTCTTGTTATTTTTAGATTTTAAAATGTTGCATAATGCACTTTTAATTATTTTTAATTATTAATATTGTTTATCTGCACACGCTTCCTCAGCTAGGTTTAATTTAATTACTTTTAATTATGTAATTGTTGATGATGTAGGCTTACAATTATTGTATTTTCTTAATAGTAGTCTACTTATAATTAGATTATGCTGATCTTTGTTGTTATTAATATTTTAATTTTTCTACTGATTTTTGTTAAAAACAACTTATATTTATGATTGTATTGATGATTTTTGATTGTCTAAGTTAGAATAAGTTAATACTTCCGTTTCTATTAAATGATAGTTAGTTGTCGCCAACCCAGCAGACAGCTGCAAGCCATAGTAGACTATATATATTATGAATCGTTGTTGTAATTTTGAAGAAGTGTAAATAAAGCATAAATTATTATTATTAGCAGCAGTAGTAGTATTTATAATTATATTTCTGTAACAATAACATTTAATATCAGGATTGCATTCAAATTTACAAAAGACTTCTAAGTTTAACATAACCTCAAAGGGTGCCACCAATTATATAAAATCTCTGACATCGTTGTTCAATGGTACTATAATAATACCAAAAATTCACTATTTTCGTTTTAAAATATAACAATTGAAGCTGTGAAGTGTAGTGGAAGTACTTAAGAGTTGAATCTTGTTCAGTCAAATAATATTTGTAATAAAATTAGTTTTGCCCTGAACTATTCTTCGGCTTGTAAAATACATATATATGTACCAAACTCACCGAAAATATCTAAATAGGACAATAACTAATAATTTAAATTGGGCTTTTTGTTATCAATACATACTTACAGCATTTTAAAACATAGATAACGCTCATAATAAGTGTTTATTGCTTGATCAGAAAATTTTAAATTATTTTTGAAACCAAGGAGATGAAAGATTTAGTTTAACCATTGTTGTAATAATTTCTTCTAAATAACATTCGATTGTGTGAAATAAAGCCTTATTTTTTAATTTTAATATTCTTTTACTATTATTAATGTTTTTGGATGAAAGTATTTACATACTTAAATTACCCACTAATACGGTAGAACATAAAGGCCTAAATTAAGACTGCCTTTTTAAAATTTTAATGTGTTACGGTATTTATGTTGGCAACGTCGTTTTTTCTCAACTAATACAAATCCTATAACATTGAAACCAGTGGATAAAAGTTTTACCTAATTAAAGCATATCATAGTTTACTTGTAAATACATTTCTTGTTTAAAATAAATTTGCCACTGTCTTTCAACAAGACTCAGTGGTAATTGCTTCAAAGAGCGGTATTATACTGATCAAACTCTGTAATTAGACATAGACAAATTTTCAAGAGACTAAGACTACCTAACAATAATTTTCTATAATTTACACAAAATATCACCTAAGACTCATCAACAACAAAGTTGTTTGCATTCTGTCATACAATATTGGATATTGCAAATACGTTTAGACTAATACATACTCTTTATTATTTTGTTTATAGATTTTATTGAAATGATCTATTTACTATTATTAATTTAAACAATTTAATGTGCAATGAACTAATAATATAAATATTGTTTAAGGATGGGAAATTTTGAAAGCGTAAGTTTTGATCAGATTTACTGGTTAACTTTATTACTGGAAAAATTAATTAACAAAAAGTATACGATTTTAAAACACTGTCTTTGCCATACATTTTCTAAATTTATTGCTTCTTCTTTAAAGGGCACTTTTGGCAATGGTGTTATAAAGAGCTATACAATAGTTTTAATTAAAAAAAATTTTAATTAGAAAACATTCTGCACTTGTTTGATATCAACTTAGAGTTCAACTATGGTGTTACAAATTAGTTGAATTAATTTAAGAATTCTTGGTTTTAGTTTCTATATATGTGTTAACCGTCTGTGCATCATTGTTTCTACTAAAACTCAAAAATAAAATAATAACAGATACGGCTTAAGTAGTTAAATTAAGAGTTAAAATACAACTATTTAAAGTGTAAAAAATAATTAAGAAGAAAAACTGCAGAAGTAACAATAAACTAGTTACTAAACATAAATCAATAATTGGTTAAAATAATTAGTTATTTACAATATCCCAATTGGATAGATACCTAATTCTATTAAGTTCTGATATGATCAATCTCTTAGGACTGTATATTAATTTAAAAGTGGATAAATAAAGTAAATAAAATATGGTGACAGAAACTGTCTTATTATTAACAACATATTAGTGCATATTTACCCCCCCTGATTATCGCCTTACTAGAGCTACTACAACAAGGGGGAGTAAACATGTTCTAGCGTATTTTTACCCCCCAGTGCTTATTTGTTAACTAAGAAATGTCCGACATGTGGGTAAAAATTTCCTGGTGTATTTTTACCCTCAGTGATTATTAGCGAACCAAAGCATGTGCGGCATGGGGGTAAATATTTCTTAGTTATTTTTACCCCCCAGTGCTTATTTGTTAACTAAGACATGTCCGACGGGGGGGTAAAAATGTTCTAGTGTATTTTTACCCCCCAGTGCTTATTAGCGAACCAAAGGATGTGCGACAGGGGGGTAAATATTTACTGTAATTTGTTCGTTCAATAAGGACTTATATCATTTACTGAGATACCTCCTGTTGTAGGTGTTAATTACTTGTTCAGTAAAATACAAATGTTTTTAGAAACCATAGAGATGAAAGATTTTATTTAACATTGTTGCAATAATGAATTTAAATAATATTTAATTTTATAAACAATTATATTATATTCTATTTTTCTAAAAGAATGTGTTGAATACAAAGTAGATTAAAATAATTTATACTTCCGTACCCTCATTGTTTACTGCACATAAGAGCAACAATGAATTATTGTGCCGTTTAACACATATTGGTAATCAAGTATTATTAAAACTGTTGGATGAAAGCCTTTAATTGCGTGATTTGTGCTAACATGTTAGAACGTTTTATTTACATTTATCATTTTTTTAGTCAACGTCTTTTTCGTTCAACTAGTGCATAACCTATAACAATTAAAATAATATCAGAGGGTACTCAATTTACTCTTAAGCACATTTTTACTTTCCTTACCCTATACTAGGTAAGGTAAGTATTGCGATCGACCCAAAAATTCGATGTCGAGTTTTCATAATATCTTTACGTTTCAAGGCCCCCTGAGTCCAAAAATTGCATTTTTGGCAATTGGTCTGTCTGTGTGTGTGTGTGTCTGTCCAGAGTGCACAGGGCAAACGGCTGGACGGATCGAACTGAAATTTACAGGATATCTTCAAACACGTAAACAATTAAACCCATGTAAATTTGAAGCAAATCGGAGGTGGTGTCTTACCGTGGGACCAGTTTTTAGCACATTTTTGGTATTTACTCCAAAACCCATCTAACGATTTTGATTAAACTTTGCTAACATACTCTACTCAGACCCCCTTAACACGCTATGTACGCTATATACCCTTAAAAATTCGTTGAAAAAAGTTATTACAAAAACGCAAGTTATTTTGTTTGTATCTCCGAAATGGCTGGTCCTATCGACTTGAAAATGGTCTCATTCGATTCAGCGTCCAAAAGAATGTCAAAAAAGATACCCCACTCAACTTTTTCCATTTTTTCAAAAATTGACCCCAAAAACGCCCTTTTTGGGGGCAAAAATTACTTTTTTTAAACTAGTCGTGTTTGGTATCGACCTTGAAATTTTTGGGGGTGAGAAATCGATTGAGATCAAAATCAGGTCCGTGGGATTAACCGTTTTGAAGTTAGTACCGCTTTCTTCGAAACGGATACTCCTATTAACTCAAAAATGGTATCATCAATCTCTCGCTCGAAAAATTCTGTAATTGAGACAGCATCTATTTTGGTAAGGAAAGTTGTGTGATGTGCACACCAGATGTTTTAAATAGCTCTCAACAAGTCGCAGGGACAATCGTATCAAATAACTGTATTATACTTGCCAAACGCTATTGGGAAACTTTATGAAGAATTTTTAAGGGGCACCGAAAATAACAACAAACTCAAGATGATTGCTTTCTGACATTAAATATTGGATACAAGTAGATTTTGTATATTGCAAATACGTTCAGATTAATAGATTCTATTTGTTATTTTGGATTCAGACTCGCTGAGTTTGTTTAGAGGGGTCGAAAGGAAAAGTCTCACTTAGGTTTTGGTAAACGTTATTACATAAATAAAATACGCAACAGAGTTGACAAGTGCTTATGTTTTTAAAACATGGTTTTTGTGACACATTTCCTTAAATTTTGCCTTCTTTTTACAGGTATTTTTTAGCAGTTGCGTTCTGAAGATTTTCTAATTTTAAATATTTTGAAACGAAAACACACAGAACTCATTTTGGTACAACTAAGAATTTATCTAAGGGTTTACCAAATTAATACAACAAAGCTGAATTTATATAAGAATACTAGGTGAAGTTTCTATGGATGTGTTCACCGTCCTATAAAATAATTAAAAATAATTAGGCCTATTAAAGCAATAACTAACAGTTGAAACAGAACTATTTAAAATGAGTTAACCAGGGGTAACACAGAAAGCACAATACACTTAAATTATTCATTAACCATAAATCAATAATTGGTTATAATAATTGGGAAATATCCAACTATAATTAATAAGGTGAATACCTCATTATATTAAGTTTTTCTAAGATGAAATGTATTCTGTTGTTAGGTATGTGTATGAATTGAAAAAAAAAACAAGATGAATAAATTCATTATTATAAAATAACAGATATTTTAGTAGTTATAGCATATTTAGTTAAATTTACATTTTAAATAATAATACGACGTTTACCTTCCTCCTTTCATTAGTCCCCGCTAATGAGTAAACTATTTAATTTAGTGCCCCGACCAATATTGTCCCAAAACGAGGGTGGTTTTTGTCTAATTTAGACGGGATGAAGTTAAACAATAGAAATTTCAGGGTTCTGACGATTCCATCCTAGTTTCAACACTGATATATTTACGCACCATTAGACTTGACAGATTAATTTGTGGTCTTAATAGCATCTTTGGTACAAAATAAGAACACCGTATTTGTTGTAAAGGCTTACCAACTACATTACTGTATAGCACAAAACGAAACCATCGGTTTAATGAGACATTATATTTACAAAAATCCTAACATTTTTGTGTCCGAACAGTGTCAAAGTTATCTGTCTTAAAATACATCATGAAGTTTAAGTTACAGGAGTAACAATTGTGTATATTCAAGTGTTTAAATAATATCATTTTCTGATACACTGTATACTAAGCAATATACATTTATTTATACAAAATATTGTAAGCAAGTTAAACCTTTTAGACAAGATGTCTTTTGGAAAAGTACACAACGCGTCTCCAATTATCTTTACGACACATTTTAAAACCACAGCCGAGTATATAGCACAGGTACGGGGCGGTTCACTACCCAAACAAAGTAATCTTTAGTAAAGTTCCAGGTGGTTGTGTTTCCAACTTCAGTTTAAATTTTCGCTGGGGTAACCAGGGAAAGCTATTCCCAAAAGCACCATTAAAGTTATAGTCCATAGATTATTTTAATAATTAAAAAGGGTTTTTATATATAGCTCTCTTAATAATACGAGTTAAAAAATCTTATATAGTATTTAACAAAATAAATAACAATACTAATACCTATTGCTGAGAAATCAACTCCAATAAAAGCGAGTGTACGTACGAGTGTACGTGGAGTAACATTTAAAGAAGAAATAAATATTCGTTTAACTTAATAATATAACAGCTGATTTCACCCATCATCTGTAACGCAAACAAAACCTAACGTAAATTATACTTTGGGGTTATGTTTACAACTTCAATCAATAATATAGCCTATAATATTAATAACTTTTAAATCATTTGATCTATCAATATGAAATAAAAGGCAATTAAAAGATAATATTTTTATCTTTTTTTAAATATATATAATAAAATATACATGAACACAAAATCTTAGCGAATATTCCTACAGTTGTCTAGTCCTTATAATTGTACACATTTACCGAGTTAAAAATCCCCGTCTGCATAGTTAGGTAGGCCTAGATAAAGTGCGTTGTTTAAATAGTATTTTGTATAAATTATGTATTTCTGATGTGTATCTAATTAATCTGCCTGTGATTTTTCACGGGGATTTACTAATGTTTAATGCATTTAAACGTTCCTTCTTCTGTTAGTTTTCTTGTAATCTATGTTTAACAAATTACACTACCTACTAATTAGTTTATTTTAATTTGTATTCGTCAATGTATGCATTTATTTGTATTATTATTATAAATAATATGCATGTTTTTTATTTTTCAAACAAAAAGGCTTTTATATGGAAATTTTCTGCAAAGAATCAATTTTTTTATTTTAGTTTGTTTAATACATTACATCAGTTATTGTTTCTCCTGACGACTGAATGAAAATAAGTTCAAACAATAAACAGTAAATCATAATTATAACAGATTAACAGAAGGCTTACGATTTCATATACCGTAAAGTTAATGATAAGTATAAAATTACTGCATTAAAAAAAGTTGTGTGTTATCAAACAATAAAAACTTCTTTTACGAATCCATTGGTTAAATAATCAGCAGCTCCTAATTAACTTTTACAAAAAAATATTGACATTAGAATAACTTTAGACTAAATAAATGTTTTTAATGCATGTCTGAGCATCACGTACTTTAAAGGAAATGAATTAGTATTCAAACAATTCATTACTTCAGTTCTTTCGTAAAGAGTTTAAATTTAAAATAATTACCGTGACTAATTTTTTAGTGGAATGTTTGTTTAATAGACAGAGAGTAAAGTAAATGTGTTAGTTTAAACTTGTATAATACAAAAATAACCTTGAAATTAAAGTTTATTTATTTTGTTTTACCTCATGATGTTTTCCTAAATTGGCGTTAGCTTTGAATACTTAACCCGAATGTCCATTTTAAAAAGAAATACAAATTTAGCCACTTATTTCACGGGTAACCGATCACAGGGGTAACAGATCGAACAATTTCGTTGGCCCGTAAATAAAATGACAGCGTAAAATAGAGAGTAGTTAAATTCCATATTAACAGTATCCAAGTCACTTCAATAAATAAATTTACTGTAAATTATAGTTACCTATATATTACGCGAATCTTTCCGTCATGTGACTTAATTTGGTCTTCTGCTCAAGACTCGTTTCGGGGCCGTAGTCCCATCATCAGTTGGAAATTAGATCACTCCGTTGGAGGTCGTTATACAATATAAAAACACAAACACAATACATAAGACACTATACACACATATATACAAAAATATTGACGGCCCTCATTCGTGAGGGTTAACTAGACAGCGCTTCCTCGTCTATCACGCGTGACACTGTCATAACACACCGAAGCATTATGTTATTAAACTTGATGCTGAGTGGAAGGGGTACAGGTTGCCTTATCTGCCGTCGTGCTTCGCATGAACTCAATGGCTGTGTCGTATAAGAAGTTCAACTTGAAAAACAATTGACCGTTTAATATATTATTTGGGATATTATTATGCGCCTTCTATATGTCGAATTCCTCTGCTGCATTCATAAATCTACCCTTTTTACAAATATGGAGAGGCCCCCTTTTTTATATTATATTTATATTTTTATATTATATTATATTACCCTTTTTTATATTATGGTCGAAATCAGTGTAACTGTGATTGTTATCAACTATATGCTGTGCGAATTTTGACTTCATATCTCGTAAGTTCTTCTGTGGCAAATTTTCCTTGTATCGTTCTTCGAAAGTTCTGCCCATTTACCCGATATAGAAGCTATCACAATCGCTACAACATAGTTTATAAACGCCTGACTTTTTTCTTAAGGTACTGGGCTGTCTTGTTCGCAGTAGTTTTTGGACATTGTTGTTCGTCCTGTATGTTACACATATATTATGTTTCGACAAGTCATTCTTCAACATATTGGTTATTAGGTTAGTGTATTCGACAAAAGTATATTTTTTGCTGTTTCCGGTGTCCAACCTTCGTTTAGGCTTACTCTGAGCTTTTTTATGTTGGAAAAGTAACTTATTAACCATCGATCTGGTGTACCCGTTGGCTTCAGCTATGTGTTTAATGATATCCAACTCACATTGGAAGTCCTGTTCGTCCATTGGTATGGAAATAAGACGATGGGTAAATGAATGGTAGGCGGCCATTTTGTGTGAGAATGGATGTTGTGATTTGGCATGTATTGTGACTTCGGTAGTTGTTGGTTTTCTGTATATCATATACTTCAATTTATTTTCTAACTTAGTAACAGTAACATCGTGGAAGTTAAGTTTGTTGCCGATTTCCTTCTGCAGTGTAAATTGAATTTTGGGATTGATACTATTCAAGTGTTTGTTAAAACATTCGATTTGACGATTAGTTCCTTTGTATATAATAAAGGTATCATCCCCATATCTAGCGTAGAAGATGATTCTATTAAAGTGTTGACTATCTTTATCCAGAATGAATTTATTCTCATAATAATTCAGGTATAAGTCAGCCAATAATCCGGAAAGTGGGGAACCCATCGCGAGGCCATCTTCTTGGAAGTAACAAATATCTTTAAAGGCAAAATAGTTTTGTTTCAATACTACATTGATTAATGACATTCATTTGTGAATGGCTTCTTTATTAAGTTTCTCCGTGTTGAGTAGATTTCTTTCCAGAATTTTTAAGGTCTCTTGAACCGGTACATATACAAGTTGACTATGTCCAATAAAATCAATTTGAATTGGTGGAAATTTGTTATCTCTTTAGTTTTATTAACAAAGTCAATGGTACTATTGATACTACAGTTATCTTTTAGAATAATACTGTCATAAGATCAGAATGTTGTAGGCCTATGTACCTACAGACATGAACTTTGTACGGTCAGAGAGTCAGTCTCAATAAAATAGTCAAACTGTTAAGACGTGTGTCCTTTATATATTCCAGAACCAGTAACATCACAAATACTGCCTTTAATAATTTCTTCTAATTTTTTGGACACTATATCCGGGAGTGGTTGTGTAATTTATTAGTGGTCTGAGAGGGATACTATCTTTTTGGACTTTAGGCAAACCCGTAAAACGTGGAGCAATGGCATTGATCGGTTTAAGTGATCTTTGAGTTCTTTCGCTAAATAATGAAGTGCATTTATTAATTGCATTACGGTATTTAATTCTTGAATATATTTACTAGTAGGGTCTAGTCCCATAGATCTGATATAGTTATCGTTAAAAAACTGCAAGGCTTTGTTGTTGTAGTCGATTTCATTCATTATTACAAGAGTGTTCCCTTTATCGGCCTTCGTTATTATCTCCTGGTTATCAATCAATTTGCTATTAATTCGCTTAATGACTTTAAAATTATCGCCATAAACCGTCTTGAGTCTGTTATTAGAAATGTCAATATTTCTATTAATGTTGTTACCTCGCAAATTTTTGAGTTTGTTGTCTAATAAAACACGCACTTCGTTTTGTAATTTTGGACAAGGTAGAGTTCTGATGGCAGTTTCAGCGACGATAACCTCCCGTTCAAGTTGGTATTTGTTTATTATGGGAACGTTGTATTTGAGACTTTTTTTTCAGTAAACTGATTTCTTGGTTATCAAAATAAACATTGGATAGATTGGAGACACGATTATAGAACTTGGGTTTACATTCGGTTTTAGCATTAGGATTCTGTTTATCAGATAAACGTTGTACTTTCAGGTTGTGCCTTGTGACAATAACCCTTGCCTACCGCGTAATCGCGTAATGTAATTATTCACATAACTCATAACATTGTCAATATTTGCGGGATGTAAAGAATTGAATAAATTTAAGTGCAACTTAAAAAGTTCATAATTTAAAGAAATCTTATAAGGACCTAATCTCGCTTCTTATCCAAGTTTGCTCAGCGGTGAGTTTGGATTTTTGTGCAGATGGAGACTTGTTCATAATGTTTATTTTTGCGTATGCGGGTACAATGCCTGAGTTCAAGCATCTCTTGTTAAACTTGATATGTAAGTTGGTTCTCATAAGTTTGGTTTTTAAATTTCGAAAACTATATACCATGTTTGCCTGACCAGCTTCCAATTTAAATGGACACTGTGTTAGGACAGTATCACGCGTGATAGACGAGGAAGCGCTGTCTAGTTAACCCTCACGAATGAGGGCCGTCAATATTTTTGTATATATGCGTGTATAGTGTCTTATGTATTGTGTTTGTGTTTTTATATTGTATAACGACCTCCAACGGAGTGATCTAATTTCCAACTGATGATGGGACTACGGCCCCGAAACGCGTCTTGAGGAGAGTAGTTACATAGAGTAACATAGAGTACATAGAAAGTAGTTATAAAATAAGTGCATAATATAAGTTCTTCAAACAAGTTTATGGAACAACACATGCTATATAAAATTAATGTGCGTTTTTGTACACTTTTAGTCGTACGATGGCAACATATAAAAAAGAAAGACTACTTATTGCCTGCCAAATTTAAGTTTAAAAAAAAAACATTTATAAGTACTCATTTATTGATCTCAATAACTTCTTAGAATAACTTGTTCTCGAGACATTTTTTTTAGCCGAGTAGTCAAGACAAGTTGTAAATTCTAAACTATTTTTTTTTAATTACTAGTATCATCTCAACAATTTAACGATCATTGAAGTGAAAACTTCTATAGGCGCACCGCATGCAAAAAAATAGGCGGGCGGTGAATGGGATTTGACCTTCATACAATTTTCCGTCACGTTCTAGGCCTACTATATACAGAGCGTTCAAAAAGTCCTTTTAAACCCTTTATTATATTCGTTATTGAAAATAAGTTATCAAAACTTTGTACGTATTTTGTGTTGCATAACTGGTACATTTTTTTGACATATCTTAACCTTTATGATTTTGGGGGGCTTGAGGGGGTAGGGGATATACAAATTTCAAATATAAAGGTAGGTCATGTAATAAATAAACCATTTAAAATCTTATTAAAAGTGAAACATAATGACGTAAACCAGAGCTTAGTACCTTGCTTCGTTTCAAAGTAATGGACAATCAAAGATCTGGAAAACTATATTGTTATCATAGCATCAAAACAGGTTATTAATTTGTTAATATTAGGAATAAGTAGGTTGTGTGTTATTTTCCAGAACTTTGATTGCCTATTACTTTGAAACGAAACAAGATATTAAGCTCTAGTTTGCGCCTTTCTGTCTCTCTTTTAATAAGCTTTTCAATGGTGTATTACATGACTTACCTTTATATTTAAAATGTTTAACCCCTCTTGCCCCCTACGACCTCAAAATCATAAAGGGTCAGATATGTCCAAAAAATGTTCCTGTTAGGCAACACAAGATATAGACAAAGTTGTGTTAACTTATTTTTAGTAACACAAATATTAGGGGGTTAGAGGGCCTTTATAAACACTATGTATAGTGCATATGTCTTGTGTATAGGCCTATAGGAGAGTATATAGTTTACTTGGTAATACCTCTGAAATGGACATTGTGCTTCCTCATTTCATAAGTTGTTTTAAAATAATTAACTTGGTAATTTTAAAATAAAAAAATTTCATACTAAACCAATATGACCAAGGATTTTTATTCATTACAGTTTACACTTCTGTCGTCAGTCCCGCTACTGCTTTCTTTTTCTTTTCTTTTTATTTTCAAAGTCAGAACTAAACGTGTTTTGAAATCGTTGACTTCTTTATCTGTTCGAAAAAGTCGTACATAAATGTACTGGAACTAATCACAAATGTCAAATAATGCATGCACATAAATATTTGTCACGTTAATCCATATATATAAAATCCATATATCACTCACTCACTCATCACGAAATCTCAAAAACCACCGAACGGATTGGAATTAAATTTGGTATGTAGTTCATTCTAGAGCCCCTAGGTGCTCGCTAAGGAAGGTTTTAAAAAATTTCGAAATTTTAGGTGATGTTTGGAAGTGGGGGTCAAAGTTACTACAAATCCTCATAAAAAATACATAGTCTAATATATTTATTGATATTTATTTTTTGTTAATATACATTTAACTTTGATTTGCTAATCTGTGCAAAGCCGGATCCGGTCAACTAGTATATTATATAAATTAATAACTTAAAAGTAAACTATACGTATTTGAAAAGCATTTTATAATCACACTTGTATACAAAAAATACCGTAGTTAAAGTCGGTTTAAAAAACAAACATGTGTTTATAATAAAATACGTTATTGAAATTACAGCAACACAAACTTTTCAGGCAGGGTCCCACTCATTCTTCCACCGAGTTGCGTTCCGGCTCACTATTTTGGTTCGCACTTGTGGTAAATTGCCGCTTCAGTAATCAGGAAAGTAAAGTTATTCCCTAAAGCATCGTTAAAAGTTGTACAATCTAAATAGGTTCTGCAAAATTCATAAGGGGGCACTCCACCATAAAACTGATTTATTTAGTTTTTCAAGCTATCATAACCATATTTTTTTAATATTTAGTATAAGTAAGAATTAACTTTTGACACGATTTCAAGTCCCTAGACCCTATACCTCCTCGGGGGATGGGGGCCCTATTCATAAAAAACTAGCATTTTCTATGGCATTCCTAACGCAAGAAATTTGAAAGATAGGTTCAAATTTTTTTTTTACTTTTTAGAGAACAGTGTCTGTAACGGCCTCTAGCATGAAATTACTATTTTTTAAATAATTTAAAAAAAAACTTAAATTGTTTATTAAAATATTTTTAAAAACTAAAAATTATTTATCAATTTTGAAGAAATATTTACAGGTAACATTTCAACTATTCTATGTTAGAGGCCATATAATGAAATGTTATCTTCAAAATAAAATAAAAAATCAAGAATATATCTCCAATAAAACTTGAGATATGCCCGCCATAGTGATTCAAACGCGTAAAAATGCAATTTTTGGAAAACAAACAACACATCAGTTGCTAAGCAAATCTTGCAAGTGTATTTCTTTATATTACTTACTATAATTATATAGTATGTTTGAATTACACTGCTCCATAGGTCTTTCCTTTTTTATCTTTCAGTTATTGATCACGGTAAATTTTTATCATTTCAATTGTCTTTCTGTATTCCTTGAACTAGTGACAACGAATTTTGTGCAAGCCTTTAGTTATCGTTAGATTTGAATGGGTTAGAATAACATTTTCCCTGCTTATTGTATATCAATCTCTTCAGAAAAACATAATGAATAAGAAACTGCAAAGAAAATGGTAGAAAAATGTGTTTTTGACGATTTTTAGGGAGGAGTGCCCCCTTTTTTAATGATGCATGTAAGAGAGAATATTGCCACTAATTTATTACAGAACACAATATTTCATTACTTTCGCATTGCCTTTATTTAAACTTTTATTTAAATAATTGTAAAGTTATTTATATTAAAACTATAAACACTTATTTTATAACTGGAAATTATTATATTATTACTTTGATTATTCATGGGTAATATGCTATATAACATCAATTAACAAATAGTTATTTGTAGAAATAATTTAAAAAAATAGATTGTAGATTGTAGATTGTACAAAAAACTACATATTATTGTAATACATTTTTAAAATAACATTTGCACATAGACATTTATACATAAATACATTTAATGGCTAACTATGTATTTATGGCTAAAAATATGTATCTTAAAAAGTGTTTTATGCTGAAGTTAATATTTTAAATATATTATATGTAATTATAACTAGCCTCTAATATGCAAATACATTTCTTATATCCTCCTGGATAAATTAAATTCCTAAATAAATTTAAAAAAGTATTTTTTTTAATTTATTTATTTCATTGGTAAATAAAAATGTCAATGAAACTAACTAAATATTGATTTATTGTAGTATGAGAAATTATTTCTTGTCTGTTTGGATTTGTACTTTAATAGCAAAACTATTAATGTATTAACAGATTATTATGCTACTACAAAAACAATTATTTAGAAAATGCATGTTAATTTTGTGTGCAACCATTGGAACAATCAATATAATCCGTCTTGATGTTTACATGTGAGATCTTAAGTACAAGATGGCGTAAGAAATACAATTAAAATATATCCCGCGAAACCTAAACCAACATCACAGAGGACTGTGCCAAATGTCATAAAAACCTTTTCAAATAATTAAGAAGAACCGGTGACCTAAACTGTCCTAGTAGTAGGTGCATTTGATAAAGTAAGAACATACCGTACTATAAAAATATAAATTTTCTGTACCTATAATACATTCTCGTGCAAAGTACTCCTATTTATTTGTTTTAGGCAAATTTATATTTAGAATACAGCTAAATTGAAAACATTTTTTATTATTTATTTTCATCATGCTGCAGGGAGAGGATTCATTCATACTAATTTATATGAATTACTGTATTCTTAATATTTTTACCGTTTAACGGCGTCCGTTTCTGCATTTATGCTTCGTGGTTTCAGTCATTGCATTTTATTGATTCAAATTAAGAAGACATTCAAATCCTGCTAATGTTTAAATCCCTTTATACATTGAAAATAAATGGTACCAGAAACTGGTACATACTTTCTCACAAAACTATTTAAATTATTAAACAGATTCACAGTGACTTCATAATTGTATAAAGTAGGAGAGGAAAACATTAAAGTAGGAAAGTAACTAATAAATATTATTATTATTAGCTAGAGAGAAAACTATTCGTTCGATTTCAAAATTTGCACCAAATATGTCAATTAGGCCAGTATAAATGCACGAAAAAGTTTTTGAACGTTTTGGAAAACAACCCCCTTTTTGGCCAAAAAACAAAAAAAGTCAGTTATTAATATTACTATTATTATTAGCTAAACGAGAATTTTTAGAAAGATGCGGGTTATTAATAAATTAACAATTAATAAATTAAGGAATTTAAAATTATAAAACCACTATTTTACATCATAATTAAAATAAATAAGAAATATTAGAATTTAGTAGTAGGGAATATTTATATAAAATAACCTGTTTACATTTGCTTGACGCGAGTTACCTAGCGGGTTGGCGAGCGAAGCGAGCAGGGGGCGGAGCCCTCTAGTTACACATAAAATAATTGGATCACGCAGCTGAACCCCTGACTTGAGTTGAGCGATTTTCCCGAATTAAGTTTGTATGTTTTAGGTATTCAACCAACTATTTGGGAAATTGGTCTACTCACTTAGGTGATAAATAGCTGCCTCCATGTACGAAATACATTAATAGAATTCGTTTGTACTTCAGACTCCAGCACTAGCTCACGCACTGCTTTGTTCCGCTTGACCTTACCGTCTCGAATTATTGACGGCATTTCTTCGATCGCAGAGAACACGCTCGCTGGGTGAGTTTGCGTCCTTGCCATCAGCTTCGCTGCTCCATGGTAAAACCTTCCACGTGGTTTTACCAGCTACTTTTATTTTATTGAAAGATTTGATAGATTGATACTCGGCTATAAGTTCGTGTCAAAAACAAAATGTGCAGTATATATAATCTTCTATATTAGTTTTGTTTGGATAAAGCACTAAAAAATCACAACAGTTTGTTATTTTCTGTCAAAAAAGTGCTCCTATTTGTTGGATTTTTATGCTAAAGAAAACGAAAGTGTGTACGAAATCGGACATAAAATGAGCCCGTTAGAGTGCGATCACATAAATACAGTTTTTAATGATCGGTGCTCAATGACCACTGCTTTCCCACATTTCTTTCATATGGAAATTGGCTAAAAAAACAGTTATGACATAGTCCACAGTGTGCACATGTTTACATTATGGGGCTGTTTTTTCACAATATAATGTTAATTGTAATATTATAGTACCGGTACTTGACAAAAGTTTGAAAACTATTTTGCAAGCAATTGTCATAGATATTTGTATTATACTTACATTTATATAAAGTATTAATGGTCACTACCAGACGTTCGAAATAACCTGAATCATTATACCAGCTTTGAAAATTGTGTATTTTTAGTATATTGAATACAATATATTAGATTTAGTTAGTATTCCTTGCCACAATACACATTGTGCCGTCTTTAACTATTAACAAATCGGAAGCTGAACTGGACCTTGAATAGACGACACAGTATTATGAAATAACCTACCCCAAAAAAAAATTAAACAGAGATAACCTTACCTTGATCTGCTAAAAATCTGCTGGAATAAGTCTTATTCATCCATTTACAAAAAGGTAACTTATTTAATACAAATTATGTACACAGAAATCAGTTAAATGGTTTATTCAACAAACGAATAGTTTGTCATTAACAAAAAAAATGATATGCCCTTATGTATTCAAAAAAATTAAATTATACGCCCTTAGATAAAATTGAACAAGTAATTAATTAATTAACCCACCCTGAAAAGAACAACTAAAACCCTCCCCTTTTTCTGAATTAAATTTACAAGTAATTTTAACAAAGATTACAAGATAACATTTTGACAAAAAAACAATCATTCATATACAGGAAGGTTTTACTATATAGCTTATAATATAGCGTGTACGTTTAACAAGGAAAGAGTTATTATACCTAATTTTGGTATACCTGTTTAGAAAATTTTAGAAAAATAAACAAATAAAAAATAATAGACTAAACTGAAAATAAATTAGTCTGTGACGTCACCTTTAAATTAGAATAAATTTAGAAGAATCCCTGGAGGATTGTAAGTGTCGAAAAGTAGCTAGCTGCGCACCACCCTTATATTTAAATAAATTAACCTAGACAAAAATTTAATAAATACACATTACAATCACAAGAGACACTCTGTAGAAACAACCTTTAAAATGTTTATGTAGATTTGCAGATATTAATAAAAAAACAGGTTTGTAGTTTAGTAGCTGGTGAATAAAATGTTTATGTAGACTGGTAATAAAGTTTGTAAATTATAACAATTCAAAATTAAAAAAGATTATCCATAAGCATGTTTTCTATTCTTTTTTTATAAGTTGACTGTTGAAAATTTTGAGTAGATGGTGAAAAAAGGTTAGCCAGATGGAGAAAAGGTTTAACCAGATGTAGAAAGTTTAGCCAGATGTAGAACCCAGTTAAACTGTAGAACAGACCAAACACAGTCAAAATTACTGATCTGACATTATGCAGAAAAAAACATGTTTAAAATGGTGCTGCATAATGCTTGTTACAGTTTGTCAAAAACATTACAGTTGGAACATGCTTGATAGTAATAGCAGAATGCTTTAAAGTTTATAGTTATTTCCAAACTGATTTTAAAATAAGTTAACGACACAACTGTCCATTAAACATATGGTTTTACAGAGTTCTTCAATTATGAACATTTTAAAGTGCAAAAGTTAGAAGCAAAAAACATTTACAGTCTGATTGTATAAAAGCTTAGGTTAGATATGATTGACTCTAGTTTTAAATTTGATTAACAGAATTTTAATTAAAAGAAAGATAGCATTATATTTAGGCACAATTAATATATATATGGATGAATATCGACAGTTTGAAAATCTTAAACTTAATAATAATGAAAGCAGATTGTTACCTGGGTTAATACGGAGTATATCTTGAAAGACGTTACCAAACATTACAAAATGTTTTCAGAGAATAAACGACATTAACCTTTACTTTTAGAATACGCTGCACAAATAACTTACTCCGAAAACCTTACATTACATTACACAAAAGGCACTTTCCTCCACAACAACTTTCACATTAGAAGCAGCCCAAAAAAATACGTCTTAACATCATAGTAACAGCAAGCAATATGTCGCCGGACGGCTTCTGGAAGATTCGATGACTAAGCATGAAGGAGGTCAAAGTAAGAGATAAGGAAACAGCTGGGAAGTCTCAGATAGCTTTGACTACACCGAGTTGCTACCTAGCGGGCAAAAGGATAACTGCTTGGAATAGGAGAAGGTCGGTAAAGGGAGTATGTAGTTTTTATTAAAGATAGAAGATTTAATATTGCGGCAGGCTAAATAACGGCACAACATAATTTACAAAGATGTAAAATTCTCATTTAAAACCATCATCACTCGAGATGTCGAACCCCTATATGTTATTTTACCCTTCCATAAGTGCAGCAAATGAATTACTTCATTTAAATATTAGGTAATAACTATTTTTCCACAAAATAATCAGGCACAACCTTTCTGGACTTACTGTAGAAAATAAATAAATATATGCTTCTTATTCACAAAATTACACGGAAATAAATACAAAGAGAAGAACAAGGTTTGCGACCAAATAAATTAAAAATAATGATAACACTTTTTAATAAAATAACACTTTTGGATTGGTTTAAAATATTACTATTTTCAAACGTGATTACACTAGAAAAACTACGACTATAAAAAAAAAAAAACTATAAAAAAATTTCGAAATTTACTTATTTTACTTTAAACATTTATTGAAAATAAATTTATTGTTACCTGTCATAGGCTCATTTCTTTGTGATTCCGGAATACCATTATCTAAATTTCCCTTGATGAAAAAGCAAGCGAACTTAACTTTACTCATTCTTTGCTTATTTAAAAGAGTGTGTGGTAAGAATAAAGCAATTTCTAACCATTATAAATTAAAGTGCTGTGCATTGTAGTAGGTATGTAAACATGGTAAATAATAAACGCAATTTACAATGTATGTTGTTCTGTTTGTAAAGCTGTAAAGAATGGCCTGGCACACTTTTAGACTAGTTTACATTCAACATTGAAATTTCATTTCGTTTTGCATGCAAGGTATAATTTAAATTATTTTTAAAGTAAAATTTTCTGCAAAGAACATAATGTTTTAAAACTTGTACTGTATTTCCTGATACATTTAAAAAATAATATTTTACACAATTAACCCATTTAAAGTGTATGATAAATGGTTTTATATAATGATACATGAGCTATTAACCTTAGAGTCTTCGCGTGCGCGTTATTACTACCGCGTTTTGCAAATAACCGAGCTGCGTCGCTAGCTTAGGGATTTTGAGCTGGGGCACACATTTATTCTGCAGTTGTCTCTCAACTAACCAAATGAGCTAGGAGCCATTGCCAGATGTTTGGTCTCCAGTCACTGTTCAGTTGCAAAGTTGACAAAGTTGCTATCACATGAACGGCGGGGAAATCCCCGTGACGCTACCAACGATGTTTCATTTGTGACTGCATTGCTCCAGAACTATGTAAGTAGTTATTTTTGCTTTTTTATTTATTTTATAATGTTATTTTACTTTTGTATAATTTATTCATGTTATAGGTTAAACTCTTTATCACAAATCAAGAATATAAATCTTTGAAGTTAGGTCAAAAGGGCTTAAGTCAGAAATTGTTAACTAATTGTTACTGTACGAATAAAATATATATTGTTTGTGATTTAAATCGTTACTCGGTCAAACTTCAATGGTAAAAAAAGTCGAAGTTATATAAAAATCAAATTTTCATGTTTAAAAAAAATAAATATACATAAATATCTTATAAAAATTATGCAGAATATCCCAAGTCGGAGACCAGTTAACTAGTCATATCCCGTCAGCTTGGAAGCGAGTCAACCACCGTTTGCTTTACTGCCGCCCTCCTACCCTCAAACCACAGATATGAAAAGTCTGGTCCAGCCAAGATTCGAACCCAGTATCTTATGATCAGGAAGTTTTTACTCTATCCACTCACCTATGGCTTGTCAATAAGAACTGAGAACAAAACAGCACTTGAGTTACGTGCTACCATATTGCCTAACTTGCCCCTTCTCTTCTCGAATGTAATATACTAACTACACTACACAATTTTATTATGATAGGGCAAGGTACAACAGAGCGGATGACGAGTTTGGCGACCCCAATGATGTGGATTAAGAGCCCCAGCATATCAAAGAAGATGATTACGATAATGTCAGTTTATTTTGACTACTTTAGATACCTATACTTTTTATCCTTCCTGTAAATATCGCTACATCAAATTATTACATATTTTTTAAACATACTCGTATATTTCGTTCAACTTTATATAATAAAAGGGATCAAGTAACCAAATGTTTGTTATTTTTTCATTAAAAATATCTTACAGGCCACTCCTTAACCAGTCACAACGATTTTGTAGGATGTAAAACGGTTTTTTGTAAATACATAAAATTAAAGAAACATTTTCTAAGAAACTTGATACAGTTTATAACTTGTTAAAAGCAAATGTTTTGGTTTTGGCAAATGAAAATTATTCAAATTACGTAATATAATAATTATTTGAATAAAAATATCAGTATTTAATTGGTGTCTAGTGCTACAGTTTTATTTTCTGTAATTCATTATAAAAGACAAAAAGATATAAAAAAAGTTGATATGTTATAGTAAGTTAATAATTGACCGAGCGAAGCGAGGTCTCCGTTTTAACTCGACCGTTCGTCTGTGTGTCTTTGTGTCTGTCTGTCTCACGATTACGGCCAAACGCCTTGACTGATTTTGATGATTTTTTTTCATGAATGTTCCTTATTCCTAGGCCGAGCCATGTATACACACGGGTTTTCCTTTTTTCATTTTTACCCTCTAAAATAAAATAAAAATTGCTGCCGGACCGTTTCTCTAAGTGTAAGCTTTTTTTCCAAATCCAGTTTGTGGCTTAACCGTAAGTCGAATTGAAAAAATAATAATATTTTGCGCGTACCAAATTAGATTTTCAACAAAATTGTATTTTTGATTTTTTTCCGTATCTCTAACGGTAAGCTCACAAAATGGCCGTAAACTTAAAATTTGTTAAAAATCGTCCAAGTTTTTGTATTTCAACCATGTTTTTATACGTTTATTCTAAACCAATTCAAAAGTGTTCCATAGCTTTTTCTGTAGATAAACGTTGAAATAATTCATATATGCCAGTAAAAAATTATTGAAGTAGAATTAACAAAGTTATTAGCTCAAGAAACAAGCATGTTCAGTAACGAAAGGAAAAAGTTCAACTTTAGGCCTACATAAAAAGCAGTAAAAAGTTTTTTGTAATTTTTTTCATAAATGTCAAAAAAGTTTCGTAATTAAGTTCTAAATAGAACTGTATAATAATATTTATCAATTTCAAATATCTTATTTTGAAAACACCAGTTTTTACGTTCCTACTACAAGACAGCTAACAAAACTAGGCCTGTTTTGAATAGTAATTTAGGATGATATAAAAAATCCAAAAATTACATATTATTATAAGAAAGGGTAGAGGATAAATTAAAGAATTGAACTGTATACTTGTTAATTATTAGTTTATAAAAATATTTGACTTAGCTTTACTTGAATTACAAAATGGAATGAATCAAATGAAACCTCGCGGCGGTAAAGGACATACAAAAATGACCGTTGGACAGCGTTGGACAAAATTAGGCTTATTTTGAATAGTAATTCAGGAATACTACATCCTTTGCCCAAAAATTACATATTATTATAAGAAAGTGTAGAGAATAAATCAAAGAATTGAACTGTGTACTTGTAAATTAACATTCCTTAAAAGTATTTGACCTAGAATCATGAATTACAAAATGAGATGAAACAAACGAAACCTCGCGGTAAAAAGGACATACAAAAAATTACCGTTGGACAGCGTGGGAAGTGTTGGTACATGGGTTGATATCACTATCACGGACGCATTAACATCGTTTGTTTTCATTATTTTTAATATTGGAATATGATATGGAACTGTAAATACATTGTTCAGTTTTAGTTATTTAAGTATGTAAATATTTAATTCTATGTTTTCCCTCAATAACGCGATATTTGGAGCTACCTTACGCATTATTAACCTACATAAAACACAATGCCCCCTAAAAGAAAATCTTTAGCAGTTAAAGCTCAAGAAAAGAAAAAAAAAAACGAGAACTAGAAACCCCGGAATCGCGGGTATTGCAAAATAATGTTTCACTGGCTAAACCGTCTGCTTACTTCCTTACTGGCACCCTATTTTTTAACCTAATATCAAAACCACATTTGTTATTTCAACGAGCGAGGTCTACTGTTCACAGAACTACTAGTAATATGTGTTTCAACCAATAGGGGCTCTAATGAGTTGACCGAATTTCCAAAATTTATTTTATATGTTTTAGGGTGTTAACCCTATATTTTTGACATTTGTCTGCTCATTAGGGCGCCGAATATATTCTACTGAAAAATTCGACTCACTTTCACCTTCGTGTGAGCAATTAGTAAAACAATTAGTTGTTAGTTTTTATTAAAATTTTACATGAATATACCTTTAATGCATTTAAAACGACGAGTGGAATCATTTTGACTTATTGAGTCCTTTCTTGACGCAGTTGCAAGTATGAGTAAGTGAAACAAAAACATAAATAAATGAAAAAAAATTTCAATAATTGTAACAATTATTGTATATTTTGTTATACTAATTATACTAATACCATATGTTTTGAGAATCATTTCATTAGTTAAAAACCTTTTTCATAAAAATATTCAAAAAAGAGCAGATTTTATATATTTTAGTGAGTTCTTCTGTTAACATTACTCTACAAGTTTAAATTGTTTTAAAAACAAATAAGCAAATATTTTTCTAAAAATACTAAAACTGTTGCTGAAATTTAATACTTTTTTATTTTATGAAAAGGTATGTTGACACGATTAAACTATACGTTAGTCTATCCTAGTTCCATAACACTTTAAAATTAAATAAATATACCATATGTTTTGAGAACCATTGCAGTAGTTAAAACCTTTTTAATAAAATTATTCAATAAAGACCCGATTTTATATATTTTAGCGAGTTCTTCTGTTAACAGGACTACTAGTTTAAATTGTTTTAATAACAAACAAGCAAATATTTTTTTTAAATACTAAAACGTTTGCTGAAATTTAATGCCTTTTTCATTTTACGAAATGGTATGTTTCTTAAAGTGAATTTAAAATTAATATTTAATATATTTTAATGTTGTGTAACTTCGTATGTTTTGAAATATTGACTGCAAGTATTAGAGATATAAATAATAAATTGAAGCTCAAATGTAAGTCTGTAGAAAATAATGCAAGAATCCAACTAGCAAAACTTAAAGAAACAAAACCAGCTGTAATTTTACAAGCAGTAAAAGTACATCTTGGCTGATACAAATGTATTCTGATTAAGTTTTACAGAATTCCAATAAGACTACAGTTGAGGGCTTTTTACAATTTCTGTACACCAATTAATTATTCAGGCACATTCAGAACTAAGGCTGTCTCTTCGATCTCTGCAGATACAAAAACTGACAATCCTTAAACCCCATCCAGTTCCCTCCACATACACAGATTGTGAACTCGAATTCAGAATAGAGCGCAGTTCGGATACGACTTCGTTTCCTTCACCTTACCAAATGACGGAACGAATTACGCATCTTCTCTGTGCTACATTCTTAACCTGATCAGGGTACAGACACCTGTGCAGTTTTCGAACGATCAACATTCTCTTCCCCGTGGAGAGAGCTAGCAGGAAAGAAAATAATGCGACTAACTTTCATAAATCTAATAAAAAATTTGTCATTGTTTTGCTAATATTTGTATCCATGGTAATATGTATATATATATATATAATATTCTTGTCTTCAGCAATAACAGAATTGGTTTTATTTTTACGAAATTGTATTCTAGTCATGATTTAAAAAAATAATAGTTGAGTTAAAATATAAATATAATCGAGCTTGGCCCGTAAGAAAAAAATATTTCTTAAAATAAAAACACAGAAATCGATTCTCACAAAAATATCTTTATTCGTTAAAAGCGTTTCAACGACAAAATCAGCCTCAGTGACATTTGAGACTAATAATTATCATAGTTATAATTTAGTTGTAGATCAAATTTCACTGAGTAAGACGCCTTTGCCATTGAAAGACGATTGACGAGTTATGTATTTTTGTTAGAATTCTGTTCTGTGTTTGTATTCCTAGATACAGTTCAAACAGACGAAAACTCCTATGGAGCTGAAAATGTATACACACGTACCATTATTTCAAATAAAAAGTGTTAAGTCACTATCGGCATCGATTCAACTAGTGCTAGACGTTAGTCATGGTCAAAGGTGAAAAGTCAAAAAGTGCTTTTAGTTTTATTTTATTATTCTGAGTGAACTATCGGCTTTTTTATGTTAGTTTGTGCTTCTAAATAAATTTAAGTTTGTTTATGCGCTTACTACATATTATAGATACATATTTTAGATACACATTATAGATACATACATATATAGATATTCAAGTCCGGAGCTCAAGAGGCACACCTTTCCTATAAACTTAGTACTACTATAAACTTTTTTCACTACCTAGTTTAGACTAGAACGGCTTAACCGATTAAGTTAAAATTTTACTAATCAATATGAAGACCTAAATTGAAAACCCTCGTCCTAATTCATTTGAGAATGGTAACTATTTAATCATTTTAAAACATAATAACATAAAAACAGCACATTTTTATTAAAAAAATGTCAATAGTAATTTTTTATACTTTTGTTTGTATTTTAAATACTTAAAGCTTATGGATGGTAAAATAACTTATTTTGGGCATATGATTGTTTATAAAAACATTTTTATTTATTTTAACCCAGAAATACCTCTATAGAAATACTGTGTATTATACTTTTTATGCAATTTACATACAAAAATCTCGATAACTAACTTATGTTAAGGACATGTGAGTGCAAGGATGCCTTTGCAAAGCAAACGTTAAATTAACTGCACAACCCAAAATTTGAATCGTAGAAAGGTACTAAAATGTAGTGTTATTAATGAGTCTACAAAATTAAACGGGCATATAGGCTATTATTTTTTAGAGCATCAGATACGCCTTCGGTTTTTTTGAGAAGTAAATATTAAAAAATCTAAACATTTTAATTGATAGCTTGGAGGAAGTAGAATATCTGTAGGGGTCAATAAATAGAGTTCAAAACAAATGTCTATTTAAATGTATGTGTACAATGTATGGAGGTTTTATTAATAAATATAATAGTAGCAATGATTTATGAAGAAATGCAGTTATAAACTCATAACAAAAGAGGTTTGTGATTGCGGGGAAAGTGCCGTCACGCGTGTGCTTGTGTGAGTACAAAAGACGCGAGCGCTCAAAGGTCAATCGATCCAATTAAGTTAAAAGTTGGTTTCAGAAAAAAATTGATGTTTAAATTGGAATCGTATTGTCTTATCCATTTAATGTTTAATTTTCTTATAAACAGGGATTTTAAAACATTTTAACAATTATTATTATACATGAGGCATATTATTTTATTTTTAGTGTATCATTAATTTTAAGATTTTATATAAATTAATAAAGTTCTGAGAACTTATGTGTTTGACACTTATTTCTTTTTTTTAAATTAAAATTGAGCTTAAAATAAAGAAAATTAGGTCAATTTTTCTTTAAAGTATACACCTCGAAGTACTGTATTGCTCACTAACCTAATTAACCTTTATTTAAAGTTTAGAATGACAGTAAGATTGTATTGCCACAGCCTGTACACGTTCTTATCTCATTCGACTTACATATAATATGCTTTACTAGTATTCTTACGCAGTAGTTCAGTGTTAAAATTTTATATAGCCTAATAGGTTTATGTGTTATATAAGACACCAAATATATGCTTGTAACACTTGGAATGCATAATAAAGTGTGTCGAAGCACTTAATCCCACGAAACATCTTAAATACTTATATTGAAAATGTATAATAGCAAAAAAGTAAGTAGTATTGAAAAATTGTCACTTCTTGAGGCTGTGAGGTGTGATTGGAATGTGGGAGATAATAGGTGGACTACTGTTTGTCAATAATTCCATAATATTTTGAAAATGTAGTTAGGAAGCTTACTGGAAAAAACATTTACATTTCTTTCTGTCATCATTTTGTTTTACAAGTTTAAAATTAAGTTCAAGTTGAAATTAAATCATGATTAATAAATCACAGCAATTTTTAAATAGTAAATTTGAAAATATATCCCTTATTAACACAAAGTATTTTAAAAAAATCCTACGATAAATAACTTACTTACAAGTATATAAAACTAATATAATCTATTATGTGCGATATCATAAAAAAGTAAATATATAACAGTATTGTTTTTATATGGAATAGGATATTGGTTTTTATAGCGATAATAGGCCTCACGTCTTGAAAAAAAGAGTTGAACACTTTACAATAATAATTTAAAAGTTATATAGGAATAGGCCTACCTTAATTGCCTGAAGTTTTTAAAGTTATAATAAATCCATTTAAAGTAAACACCGAAATAATAATTGTATGTTGTTAAAAATTAAATTTCTTATATACATATTTGTTTTTGAAATTCCGACTACTGATTAATAATTAGATATATTAATGAGACATACCGTCAACAATAGCCTATTGTTTGTAAATTTCTTAAGTAGGTTTATTGTTAGACATTATTTTTTAAATTGTATTTATGAGTATTTTAAAGTATTTATAAATATATACAATTCATTTAATATTAATAGTTTAATTCCTTTTATAAGCATATATTTTGTTTCCAGCCTTTATCATCTTAAATAATATTTCGTTTTTGGACAAAGGACATATTCCTAAATTACTACTCACACTAGGCCTAGTTTTATTAGCAGTCTTGTAGTAGGATATTCATGCAATAATATTTCTTTTAAACTATATTATACCAAATTTAAATGAGATAATGATATAAGATGACCTATTGTTTTACAAACCTGATATGTGTATTTGTCAAACGTATTAGTGAAACTAAAAATATTAAACATTTTAAGAACAAACACTATTTATTACCTTTATAATATACTCTAAAAATTTTAATTTAATTGTTGGGTTTTATAAAAATATATTTTTAAGTTGCCCTAGTTTGTAGTTGAGATTTCAAAGAAAGAGTTATTGTTGTGATGATTGAGAAATTACTTATTTATCAAAGAAAGGCTAGAGTTATCGCAAATTCTGTACGAAACTAAAATTTTACTGAATTTAAATTGTGAGATGATAGAAGGAGCGAATACACAATGTAAAAGAACAAATGCCTAAGTAGTTAAAGTACATAGAACTTTGTAGAATAACATAAAATAGATTTAAATATTGGATTTACTTTTGTGCCTTCGAGTTTTAATATCGCAAGCAAATGTTGAAATGTAATATTTGTCTCTGACAATGTGTCTGTCTTTATAATAAACCAAGATTTAAACCATAGGCTATATTGACGGATGGCTCTCGTTTCAAATTGCTTTATATTCTTTGTTAGAAATTTAATAAAAACATCTAAAATATAATAAAATGCCACTGTGCTTATATTAAAACAATTATATGTATAGTACTATTTTTAATGTATACAACGTATAATGTATATTTAGTGTATAATGGATAATATTTTTTTTAATAATTAAATTTAGTTGTATTACAAATAAAGATACTATTTATAATAAAAGTGTAACTCATTGGTTGCATTTATACAATAACTATGTATTTGATCTTCTTGTGCGATTAAAATGAACACAAATTTTGTCTTCTATCATATAAGGAGTGAATGAAAGAGTTTTTTTCTTCAATTGTTTGTAAAAAACCAGATCACTACACTGGCTTGATTTGACGTGGTGATTGTAATTCTGAAATTAATTATGCGTACACAATTTGAAGGTACCAGTATTGTTTAGAAGAGAAACCAATTTAACAGTTTATTGATAAACATGAAACACAATATGTGTGTAAACTTGTTCCTAAAAAAAATTGTATCAGTGTTTGTTCTTTTAACGGAGAACTCGCTCTAATTTACTATTGTTTTAGTAAATATAATAAGGAAATAAACATATTGTTATACACGAAAAGATTGATAATAATACACATTATTTAAAATAAAATATATACTTTGATTGTTCCAATATAAACTTGATAAATAACACACAATCCTGTTTAAATCGATGACAGCCTGAGAGACTGTATAGAGGGTTTCGTGACTTTACACGATAATATAGTCTCGCAACCTGGCGGTACTGAATGCATGTTGTGTGCAGTTTCTCAGTACTAATACTGTTATTTGAGCACGATAATTTAACACTGGGTTTTGACACCGGGTTTCTTTTAACTTTGGGTGCATAAATATGATAGTACATTAATATTCTTAGTCGTATTTTACTATCTGTCTTTATTATAAAACCAAATCGTCAGACAAATAACAATATTTTAAATGTAAAGTATGAATATTTGTTTGCATAATTTATTAACTCAACATTTTCACAATATTGTTACTATATAAGAAGTTTGTACTTACAGTACACCATCTCGTGATCCAATTACTCACCTTGTAAGGGCTACCACGGTTTCGAAAACACTATGTTTCCATCATCAGGTAGTACAAAAACAGTCAAATCACTCGATCGAGGTCGTCACATAAATATAAAACCATTAAAAAACACAACACAACACAAAAACATTATTTAACACGTACATATTAACTTGAGCATGACTTGTTTCATCTAAACTGACTGCAGGCATGTTTAAAGACTTGATATATGCAGTAATTTCCAGTTCTAGGTTTTAATACACAGGGCAGGTTTTACACGGAGAGTTCAAAAGCTTAGTGATTATTTTTCGTTGTATTGCAATAAGGCTCTGAAAATTGATTCTTACAGAATTATTGTACATGGTAGAAACAAGATGGCGAACTAGATATCACTTCAACATACATACACCTTTTTCTAAATCCAAACAGTCTGCCCTACAGAAAGCGGTGTATTGACAAAAATTATAAAAATGTAATGGTAATTAAACTAGTAGGCCCCTAGGTAATTTAATTAATTTTTAAGATAATCATATTTGATCTAAAATTTGTGGGAGCACTATGCGCTTGAAGTTTGACCATGATTTATTAAAACGCATAGAGATTTTGAAATAATACTCAAAAATAATACATTATTTAAAAAATAATAATTTTATGTAAAACAATATGGGAATCAGCTCAAAGGTTGAGGACTTACAGTAGAGCGTCGATTATTCGGATGTCAATTATCCGAACCGTCAATCATCCGAACGCTTGAACGATTTACTAATTACAGCAAAAAAAAGCAATACAAAGCTGTTCAGCGCAAAATTAGTGATTACTTTTCCACATAATGCAATTTACAGTAATTTTTAGTTTACAATAAAACATTATTAATGTATAGTACCACTAGTATTGTACTGTCATTGTCAAACATATTTAATCATACATATAATTTTTATTACATTATCTTTTAAAAATAAAGCACTTTTTACGATATACAGTATAGGCTAGTTTTTCTTCTAGGTACAGAATACCTACATCCTGTTTATATCCTTACATCAATTAGTTTTTCTAAAAATTTATTAGATGTTTTAAATGGTAAATTAATTTTCTTGTTTGATTATCCGAACATTTGATTATCCGAACCACCCCCGGTCCCAATTAGTTCGGATAATCGACGCTCTACTGTATAAGAAAATGTATAACTATGTAAATACTTTTCGGTAATGCAACGTCTCGTTTAGCATATTTATTTACAAGGATTACTTACTCTTAATATAAAATATACTTTCAATAAATGGCCTACATATATACTTGAGATACGTATTTATTCTTCGTCAGTAAGTACCAACAATTTGAAACTTTTAGAGTTTCAATGTCTTTTACTTTTGTAACGTTACAAGTTTTTACTTACGAATTCATGAATTATTTGTTTAGTAATAATCATTAATTAAACTAATGAACTAAAGCTATCAAATTCTTACCAAACATTTTAATGTGAATTATATTTAAAGATTAATTCGTTTACAAATTTTACCAACACCTATATTAATTTTGTACTTTTTTCAATGTCTGCTAGATAATCAAATGTCCTAATGTTTCTACATAACGATCGATACCAGAACCTCCCGTAAATACACAATTAAACCCAAATTTACGTGATATTGGTGGCAATAAAGGATTTCAATTTCCTTAACTACTTCGAGATAAAACTAATTAAACGACGAATTCGAACTTAAATAACCGCGAGAAAAGTAATTGCAGATTCACAATTGTTTGGTTTTGTGTTTTAAATTTGTATTAAATATTTTATTGTTTGAGGAAAATTCTTTTATAGTTGAGTTCATAAATTGTAAACTTGATTGCAAATAAAAAAATAACATTAATTTGTATACATTCTTAACCTGAATCGAATTTAATGCAGAAAGTGCAATGTAATAGCATAAAGCCGTTAAATTGATTAATACTAAAATTATGTACATTTAAATGAAGGTTGTTGATGAAATAAAACCTAAAACAAGATTCTCACAACTAATTTGTTTATTTATGCAAACGCACTTCAAATAAAATGCCGCCATATTCAGTGATAAACGAGCTATCGGACTGAAGATACATTGTCATTGAAACGTGATTCAGTAAATACACTTATTAGCTTCAAGAATTTGTGTTAGTTAAATCAAGTTTTATTTTATTAGTAATTAAAATTTAAATATGTAACGTAATATGTAGCCTATAGAAATGAATGCATGTTATACGCACATCAAATATTATAAAATCGAGTGTTCGTAAGTAACAATGTAATATAATATAATTGCTGATTTCGCCCATCATCTGTAATACTTAAAGAAAACCTAGCGTAGACTATACTTTGGGGTTATCTGTACAACATCGATCAATAATATAATGAGTTGTAAATTAGATTTTTTTATATGAGTTATGGAACTAATGTAGGTTACAACACGTTATAAGATTTGCTTTGACAATGGATATATTCAACCTTTTATCATCAATAAATTCATTTATACAAATTGGAGGGGGAGTCCGATAAAAAATGTAACTTTTTTATTATTATTGATTACTATACTTTTTAATCTACTCAGTACAACGGTATCATTGATATTTTGTAGTAAAATTAGAAGTTATATTAAAAGAATATTTTCCAAACATTTGGGGCTGAACCAATTAAAAATTTAGTCAAAGCAATGTCTCGGTTGGAAACAATGCGACTCCGAAAAGCTGAAAAAGCATTTAGTGACCTTGAACAGATAGTTAGAAATACAAGATCTTTGAAAAGAAGTAGGAAGACATTTCTGTAGATCAGGCAGACAAGGAAACCCACCATTCAGTGTTTAGTATAATAAAGTTTTTTTACTTTGTCCGAAAGTTTTTTTTTCATCTTTGATGCGTGTTTTCTCAGCTTCTGCTATTCCTAAAAAAATTACATTAATTTGTACTATCCTACAAACCTGCATTTAATCTAGTATCTCTTGCAAGGATTAAAACAAAAAATATATATTTAAATTTGTTGAAAATTAATGTTTATCCTTTTTTATAATAAGAGTGGTGGTGTGGGAGAAAATATATACCTCCCATAATATTATAAATTTACTAAAATCGTTGTATGAAGAACTAAAATAGAGTGAGTTTTTTAAAATAAAACATACTGCTCAATCCCATCTCAGACTTGAGATAAGTTGCAAAAGGATAACATTACATAACATACGAAGTTGGACTCCCTTTTTTTAAAGAAGAGAAACAAAATTTTTCTGCTACGGAAACATTCGTACAACTTCGTATACCATGTTCAACTATTTAACTTATAAATCGTTTGATCTATCAATATTAAATAAAAAGTAGTTAAAAGATAATTTTTGTATCTTTATTTTGATATACAGGGTTTTTCAAAAAGAATGGTGAAAAAGTAAGGTTAATTCATTTACATACTCTGAGTTGCAAAATCTTGAAAAGAGAATAGAACTGTTTCTTATATTAACAAGTTTTAATTTACATTAAAAAAACACATTTACATGCATTACAAATGCTCAATGTGAGCTCGATTAAAAACTCTGCAAATATCCAGGCGAAATTCCAACTCAGCCCAGACATTCTGTAGCATTTCCTGGGTTATGGACAGCACGGCTTCTGTTATTAGATGTCTTAATTCTTGGGAGATTTGAGGCATAGGGGGTAGTACACTTTGTCTTTGATAAACCCCCCACAAAATAAAATCACATGGCGTTAAGTCCGGCGATCTTGGCGGCCAGCGCATGAAAGGACTGTCTTCATTTCCAGAGCGTCCAATCCAACGGTCTGGCAACCTATTATTCAAAAATTCACGCACTTCAGACTTGAAATGTGGAGGAGCACCATCTAGCTGGAAAAATACGTCTGGAACATCTTCTATAAGCTGAGGAATGAGCCATTCTGACAAGGTATCTAAGTAAACGGTTCCAGTTACAGTGCAATGAAAAAGAAAGGTCCATACACTTTACGGTGGCTAAGAGCACAAAGAACATTCAGTTTAGGCGAATCTCTCTTGTTCTCGATAAACTCTCTTGGCTTTTCTAATCCCCATATTCTTACATTATGGCGATTCACTTGTCCAATGAGATGAAAGGAAGGCTCATCACTAAACACTAGTCTCTCAGCAAAGCCATCATTTTCAACTTGTCTAATCATTTCATGGCAAAAATCTGTGCGTTTTGGCTTTTCAGTAGGCTTCAATGCTTGTAACAACTGCAATTTGTACGGTTTTCGTCTCAAACTCTTGCGTAAAACACGCCATACCGTGGACTGTGGTATGTGAAGTTCCCTACCAGCTTTGAGTGTCGAGGTTTTTGTACTGCACGCAAACTTAGCTTTGGTTCTCTCCACAGCGTCTGGCGGAGTCTGAGGACGGCCCAAACTCTTCCCGGCACACAAACATAAAGTTGTATTGAATTGCCTCACCCAACGAGCTATGCAGTTCCGATGAGGAGCCTCCTTCCTGAATTTGGACTGAAAGTTCCGCTGAACACTAACAGTGGCATTAGTACGAACAAACTCTAAAGAACAAAATGTTTTTTCTTGATTTGTAGTAGCCATTTGTTGACAGGCTTCGTGGTACTCAACTATGCAACTGAGACAAAACATAACCTTGTCAAAACAAACTTATAAACACGCCCTTTCCATTGTTGTAAAAATCAGCTGTTTGAAATCACGGAAACAGACGTACCAACCGTCTAGTTTTGCACTATTCTGAAATTTGCAGAGTTTCTAATGGAGCTCAAATTGAGCATTTGTAATGCATATAAATGTGTTTTTTTAATGTAAATTAAAACTTGTTAATATAAGAAACAGTTTTATTCTGTATTCATGATTTTGCAACTCGGAGTAGGAATATGAATTAACCTTACTTTTGCCCCATTCTTTTCGAATAACCCTGTATAATATTATATAAAAGCGAAATACCACTGACTCACTGACTCACTCATCACGATTTCTCAAAAATTACCGAACGGATTGAAATGAAATTTGGTATGTAGCTTCCTCTAGGGCCATAGGTGCTCACTAAGAAAGGGTTTGAAAAAATTCGAAATTTTATGGGGAGTTTGGGGAGATCAAATTTATTAAATCACGATTTCTTCAAAACTACCAAACGGATTGGAATGAAATTTGGTATGTAGCTCCCTCTAGGGCCATAGGTGCTCACTAAAAAAGGGTTTGAAAATATTCAAAATTTTAGGGGGGTTTGGGGGGATCAAATTTATTAAATCACGATTTCTTCAAAACTACCCAACGGATTGGCATGAAATTTGGTATGTAGCTTCCTCTAGGGCCATAGGTGCTTACTAAGAAAAGGTTTGCATAAATTCGAAATTTTAGGGGGGTTTGGATGGATCAAAGTTGTTAAATCAAGATTTCTTCAAAACTACCTAACGGATTGGAATTAAATTTGGTATGTAGCTTCCTCTAGGGCCATAAGTGTTCACTAAAACAGGGTTTAAAAAATTCGAAATTTTAGGGGTTTTTTGGGGGATCAAAGTTATTAAATCAAAAAAGGGTTTTAAATAATTGGAAATTTTAGGGGGGTTTGGACTGTAAAAATGACTAAATCACGATTTCTCCAAAATTACCGAAAAGATTTAAATGAAATTTGGTATGTAGCTTCCTCTAGGGCTATAGGCACTCGCTAAGAAAGGGTTTGAAAAAATTTGAATTTTTAGGAGGGGTTTGGGGGATCAAAGTTATTAAATCACGATTTCTTCAAAACTACGGATCGGATTGGAATGCAATTTGGTATGTAGCTTCCTCTAGGGCCATAGGTCCTCAATAAGAAAGGGTTTGAAAAAATTTGAATTTTTAGGAGGGGTTTGGGTTGATCAAAGTTACTAACATCATAATTTCAGATCTTTTATTATTATGAAAATAGTGCTTTTATTATTTAAGATCTATATATTTTTATATAAAAGCCCAATACCACTCACTGACTGAACACTTATAAAGAATACAATTACGTTAAAAAAAACTGAAAATACCAACCATCACGGGCAACGCCGTACGGGTCAGCTAGTAATGCATATAAATAAAAGGTTTTAACAAATAGGCCTACAGGTTTACAATCCTTGTAAATCTACACATTTACCGAGTTAAAAACCCCCGTCTTAATTAGGTAGGCCTGAATAAAGTTTGTTGTTTGTAAAAAGTATTTGTAAATGATGTATTTCTGATGCGTATCTCATAACCTCTCTGTGATTTTTACGGAGGCTTACTACTGTAAAAGATAAAACGTCTGAATCTCTGACCCTACACATATTAAAGTTTTGTGTAATTAGTAACAAAAGAAGTAACTTACTCTTTAATTTTAATAATTAATAATAAGCAAAAGTCAAATAAAGAATACTAAAATATATAAAATATAAACCACCTCAAATTTCCTGTCAATCACCTATTATCCTAATAATAGGGTTGCTATTCAAACCCTAATAGAAATCCCTTGATAGCTAGTAAACATACGGCAATCCCAATATAAAAACGTGTAACCTTGTATCAACATATTTTATTATTGAGGAGTGTAAACTTATATATTCACACCTCGTCTAAAAATTGCCGACGGTGACTCGGATTTTACCGTCACGCGTCACTCTCTACTATATATAGTACTCATGTGTATATAGCTGAGTATATAGTTTATTTTGTGATACCTCTGAAATAGACATTGCGCTTCCTCATTTCGTAAGATTTGTTAAAATAGTTTACTTGGTAATACCTCGGAAATGGACAGTGTGCTTCTTCATTTCGTAAGTTGTGTTAAAATAGTTTACTTGGTAATACTAATACCTCTGAAATAGATATTTGCTTCCTCATTTCGTAAGTTGTGTTAAAATAGTTTACTTGGTAATCAATCTGAAATGGACATTGTATGTTCTCATTTCATAAATATTGTGTTTTTATTTTCTATACTTTTAAAGTGTAAACCAGAATATCAGAATACCGCCAAAAAAGCTTACACTTCAACCATGTGGTTTTAAGCACACCTGGATTTTTACTTTCCTTACCCTATACTAGGTAAGGTAAGTATTGCGATCGACCCAAAAATTCGATGTCGAGTTTTCATAATATCTTTACGTTTCAAGGCCCCCTGAGTCCAAAAAATGCATTTTTGGCAATTGGTCTGTCTGTGTGTCTGTGTGTCTGTGTGTCTGTGTGTCTGTGTGTGTGTGTGTGTGTCCGGAGTGCACAGGGCAAACGGCTGGACGGATCGAACTGAAATTTACAGGATATCTTCAAACACGTAAACAATTAAACCCATGTAAATTTGAAGCAAATCGGAGGTGGTGTCTTACCGTGGGACCAGTTTTTAGCACATTTTTGGTATTTACTCCAAAACCCCTCTAACGATTTTGATTAAACTTTGCTAACATACTCTACTCAGACCCCCTTAACACGCTATGTACGCTATATACCCTTAAAAAATCGTTGAAAAAAGTTATTACAAAAACGCAAGTTATTTTGTTTGTATCTCCGAAATGGCTGGTCCTATCGACTTGAAAATGGTCTCATTCGATTCAGCGTCCAAAAGAATGTCAAAAAAGATACCCCACTCAACTTTTTCCGTTTTTTCAAAAATTGACCCCAAAAACGCCCTTTTTGGGGGCAAAAATGACTTTTTTTAAACTAGCCGTGTTTGGTATCGACCTTGACATTTTTGGGGGTGAGAAATCGATTGAGACCAAAATCAGGTCCGTGGAATTAACCGTTTTGAAGTTAGTACCACTTTCTTCGAAACGGATACTCCTATTAACTCGAAAATGGTATCATCAATCTCTCGCTCGAAAAATTTGGTAATTGATACAGCATCTATTTTGGTAAGGAAAGTTGTGTGATGTGCACACCAGATGTTTTT